>WSFP011325628.1:0-40131 GCA_009831015.1 Picea engelmannii
TTTCATTGGGATTATTAATGGGTAATGAACCATATCGATGACTATTGTTTGAACAGTAAGTTTGTTTCAAAAATTTAATGAGAGGAAACTGCTTTTTGATCAAAATTCCCATTCAATCTTGAAAATTAATTTGTATACAACTCCCCTTTTATTCAACCTTTATCTAAATTATCATGCAACTTCATACTTAGAAATGCACAAACTAAATGGATCGTTTGGTGATCATAAGACATAACATTATTTAAAACTAAGCTTGAAAACAAATGAATGAAGGATTCTGATTTTATAATAAAGAATATCATGAACGCTTGTAAATCCATTCATTTATTTAAGTCACCATGTTTCATCGAAAAATACCCACACCCAAATATGAATTAAGATAAATAAATAGTGAATCACCCAAAAAAAAATAACAAGACTTGTTAATAACTTTAAGAATAGCCCCGAGGGTGTAGGGCAGTTGGTGATGGAGTGTATTGTTAAGGTGTTAAGGCACTTTGTTATGTGAATTCATTGGTTCAAAACCCTGGCTTACCTTATGTGTCATGTATTGAGAATCGTTGGAAAACTTGGAGGTTATAATGGTAGCAATTTGTAATGTCCCCACTTTGGGACATCATCACAGTGTAGAGGTTTATGATGACCAGAGTAGCCAGATGGATGTTATAGCGAGTACAGGGGTTATTGAGAGGCATTGTGGGGTCCAGCTTGCATTTCTCATCATATTCCATCATTATGGGCCATTTTGCACAAGTTGGCTTTGGTTACATTGCATTCCGACGATTTCCATGATTTTGACTATTTTGAGCCATAAGTTAATTGAATTCACTGAAGAGGTCATTTTGGGCACATTACTTGGAGGAACCTCTCAGTGTAATAGCTCATTGGATCGGGAGAAGAAACACTATAGGATGGGATGGTGAGAAGTGACTTTCAGTGGCCAGGGAAGTCACAAGGATAGATAAGGATCTTTTCAGAGGTAAAAAGGTTAATTAATTAATTAAAGTGATTTAATTAATTTATTAAATATTAATAAAATGAAAGTCACTTTGGAGGGACAAGGTGAGACAAAAAGTATAAAGGAAAGGAAATGGCCTCTACTCATTCATTCATGTATGATCATCTTTTGATATCTGGCTTTTAGCTAGTGAGCCCAGCATTGGGGGTTTTGAGGGTTTTGACTTAACAAATCCTAGAGGACGATTTGGTGGTGAAATATTCCACCTAGCTTGTCCCAAGATTGGTATCAGAGATGCAATATGCTCCCACACCATTCTAGTTCCAGATCTACTTAGTTGCAGGAGGATTCTACATCAGTTACATGTGCAGATAGAGAGAGGGCGCACCAGTTGAGAGTTTCCAACAAGAGGGGCGCACCATCCATTGAGGGAGGATTCATTCTAGCTGAGGAGAAGAGATTTCAGGAATTCCTGGTATTGGGTTTTCCTTGTAGGTGTCTTGGAATCATTCTTGGTTGTTTCCGGAGGCATTTCAACGGAGGGTTTATTTGTATTGAGATTGGGATGATTTCCCAAGAGGAGGGTGCACCATTTCTTGGAGGGTGGCTAGATCCAAGGGTCTAGAAGGTCCTTTGATGATTTGAGCACTTGGGTTTCCATTGCAGCATCCCAATCTATCATTCTAGCCGATTTGTGGAGCCATTGGAGGTCTCTAGGAGAGAGGCTGAATTATTAGGATTTCAGCCATCCAGGAGGGCGCACCACACATTGGAGGAGATTCAGATTCATAGGGTTTGAGAGGGACCTTGGAGATTCGGGCACCTGGGTTGTTCTTTCCATCACCCGATCCACTGTTTTGCATCTTTCTTGGGGTGATTGGACACATTTGGCAGCAGGGCCGAATTGTTGAGGAGCTTCAGCATTCCAGCAGGACGTGGCATCATCCAGTTAGGGCTTATGCACTTCATACGGCCAGATCTACCTTGGAATTGGTCTTAATCTCTTATCTAACCTTTGGAGGCTTATTTTGTATTGTTGGGAGATTTTTGTAGCAGCTCATACTTCTATCTTGGAGCCATCTATTGAGCATTTCAGATCGGCATCTTCATTGTAGTAGGTTCTTCTATTTCATGAATAAAATCATATTTGGGATGTTTTGGCTTGTCTATCATATTGCATATGGTTGAGGTATGTTCCATGATTGTATCTTCTTGTTATTTGCTGCAACACACATATAAACACATCAGTAAAACCCCAAACGTAACTGTAAGCAAAGTGTTTGACGAAATACCACAACCAGAAAAAGATTTTAAAGACACCCAAAACCGTGATGATCCTAGCATAATGGCTTGGGATCATTATAGTGGTATCAGAGCTTAGATTCCTGCCAGCCAGTGGGAATTAGCACATACATATAGAGCGATAAGGAGAGATGGATAGGATATGCCTTGAGATATCATATTTGGAGAAAATGTATCACAGCCTTAGCAAGGAAATTAAGGCTATAATAACCTTTCCTCAGTACGTAGCCTTCAGGAAGCCCAGTTGGAGTGAAGAGGATATTTTACATGGCATCATTTTAGCAGATAAAAAGAGAAAAGAAGCAACTAGATGGTGGGAAGAACAGAGAAACCCCACGCCCATTAGGAGCACACATCCTTGCCACTATTGCAAGGGGTCATGGGAACCAGATCATAGGTGCAGGGGTAAGGATCAGAAACACACTATTGAGGCACACTGTGACAATGATGATGAGATATGTGAGGATGGAGCGATAGATGCTCATTTGGGGCAGTATGATGATGATAGTGACTCTTGCACAGAGGCTAGTGATAGTGACTCTCGTACAGAGGATGATGCTACTAACACGCTTGAGGAGGATGATGACCCTTGTGTAGTGGATAGGCAACTGGATGGATAGGATGATAGCACCAGTATATCAGCAGACATATCACATACCATTGATGACCTTACACCTTAGGAGAGTGGTGACACTAGTGAGGTTTCACACATGTTTGCACCTACAAGTGACCAACCTCCTATAGTGGTCGTGACACATTTGTCGTTTTTTCAGACATCCATGATAGCCACATCACAAGAGGATACCAGTGGCATGTCAGATATGATGGAGGAGCCTTGTGTGAGGGACGCACACCATGGACGCATGGATACAAAGATCCAGGAGGAGACACCGGACGTGCAGGCAATTGATCCTACACTTACAGATCAACATGAGGAGATTGAGTCACATTTTTTAGAGACTACATTAGTTGAGAAGATTGTGGAGAATGGCAGGTTGATGGATCACTCACTTCCAGGATTGGCTTGCATTGATGAGGATGCACTCTTTAGCAGTCAGGATGACCATATCACGTGTTTGGATACATCTATATGGGATCCATGTGTAGAGGATAGTAGCAGGTTGAGTGCACAGGAGGATACGACTGCTCATACAAGGTACATTGTGATTCAGGGGGAGATAACATCTAGTGATGGGGTGCAGTGGCATACAGGAGTGCCCAACAACACATTAGACAGTGGACAGTTCAGCACATCATCTTATGAATAGGGTGTTTTGGGGGATTCCAGAGTTGTCACCAGCAGGACTAACACTAGCAGTGAGGGATCTGAGATGGCACCTCAACATGACCATGATCAGGAGTCACACCACTTAGCAACACAGATGAGAGTTAGTGAGGCTATGATCATGGCAGATACTAGACGTATTGATGACATACATGCAGTGATGGCAGATTACTACTGGAGAGAATTGGTGGCACATGGTAGTTCAAATGAGGGGATTGCCATGGATGATTTTCATACTCTCAGGGAGAGAGTATCTATGATGAGGACCGACTACCATCAGTTGTTGGCTGACATAGATTACCTGTTGAGGGTTAGTGAGATCTATCATGAGGCTATGAGGGAGCAGGAGTTGGAGATGGTCAGACTCACTTAGGAGTTGGAGAGAACTCAAGGATTCTTGAGAGGCACACAAACAACCCTTCAAGAATCAGAGTCTCTTGAGGAGATTTGTCAGAGATCCACTTCATCTGTCTTAGTGGAGACTTAGATGTATTAGTCAATCACATTGATAGAGGATGTTGGTGATCTAGAAAAGGAGCACCAGTTGATGGAGGACACTTCCATTTGTGTTCTGAGAACAGTTGGACTCCATGTAGAGGTTGATCCAGCAGTATGCCTAGGATCTATGATGTAGCATGAGTTTACAGGAGATGACATGAGTATGCCAGAGCATACAGTGATGAGTGATAGCTCATAGGTACATGCCGAGATGTATGATGGGATTCATAGGGGTGTACTGCCTTGCAGGGAGGAGACACACTTAGGGGAGCATGCATATGCCACTCCTTTACAGCAACACATAGTTATGAGACCTCACTTTCACCATTTCAGCAGTTGCCTGGGAGGTGAGAGATGGAGGTTGGTTGACCAACAGTCAGAGGAGTTACTTCTAGTTGTACTGGATGATTGGGATT
The DNA here is from genome assembly GCA_009831015.1 of Picea engelmannii. NCBI lineage: Eukaryota > Viridiplantae > Streptophyta > Pinopsida > Pinales > Pinaceae > Picea > Picea engelmannii. The sequence goes on from WSFP011325628.1 coordinate 4,460, forward strand.
CAGTGATGACCACAGGAGAGTATTTATCATGGATACTAATGGATGATCTTCTGGTTGAATCCTTGGGATTGACCAAAGCATGTGACACCTCCCAGTCCTACAGTCAGTTGCAAATGTTTCTATTAGATTGTCCTGACACTTTTATCATAGAAAACAATATGAGGAGGGATAGGTCGTGGCTGGGGGCATGGAGAGTGAGTAGGCCAAGACCACCTGACAGGAGTACTTTTATGACATACAACAGGTCATAGGTGGACCGTGTTAGGCAGACAGTTGATACTTGGTGCATGATGGTGAGCATCATAGACCAGGTGACGACAGATGAGCACAGAGGGCTTTCGACAGTGATCAGTCTGACACAGGAGCAGCTAGGGGAGACTGTAGGTGATAAAATTCCAAGTTTTCCATGGGATCCGGGTGTTCATTTGGCTAGCAGGATGTCTTACTACAGGGTGACCCAGGTTGTTCCAGAGAGCTACATATGCCACCATGGGTTGGTTTGGAGTGGGCCTGCAGGGATTTGTCCGATAGAGCGAGGCATATTTAAACTCTTGGTCATCATGATCGGACATGGAGATGGGTGGATAGGTACTTCCTCTACAGAGATGTCTTTACATATATAGTTTCAGGACAACAGGTCCAATGGTCACAGGTATTTCAGCTTGAGGATCCAGGAGAGGAGGGTCCAGTATGTATGCAGGGGGAAGACAGTCGTGGTCAGAGTAGTGCAGGGCCAACATGGTGATCTTCGACAGAGATTAGCATGGGACCCAGGGATTGCAGGATGGAGCATTTCACTGACTGACAGGGGAGAGTGGACCATTGCAGGGGAAAGTTACTCTAACTTTCCATTGAGCTTCAGTGTTGAGAGGAGCGCATCGCTTGCGGGTGTCTCACGAAGGTCTTGCAGCACCTGATTTGGGTATCAGCATGAGAAGTTGATGGAGGCCGTATGGATATTGGTAGAGACTCAGAGTATGGATTCATTCTGAGATGAGGCCATGTGTCATATGCAAGAGACTCTGGGAGTTGGTGCATTTCAGGGTTATGCTTCCCAAGGGCTAACCGTTCATGACTTGATATGGGACCTAGGGAGAAAAGTGTATGAGTGTTCATATTTGGATGGGTTCTATTATGTATTTCATAGGTGGACATGGGATCCTATTATTTTATTTGAGGGGATTTACTTATTGCTTGAGGACAAGCAATTTTCTAGTAGGGAGGACTATAATGTCCCCACTTTGGGACATCATCACAGTGCATAGGTTTATGATGACCAGAGTAGCCAGATGGATGTTATAGCGAGTATATGGGTTATTGAGAGGCATTTTGGGGTCCAACTTGCATTTCTCATCATATTCCATCATTATGGGCCATTCCACATAGGTTGGCTTTGGTTCCATTGAATTCTGACGATTTCCATGATTTTGACTATTTTGAGCCATAAGTTAATTGAATTCACTGAAGAGGTCATTTGGGCACATTACTTGGAGGAACCTCTCAATGTAATAGATTATTGGATTGATAGAAGCAACACTACGAGATGGGATGGTGAGAAGTGACTTTCAGTGGCCAGGGAAGCCACAAGGAGAGATAAGGAGCTTTTCAGAGGTAAAAATGTTAATTAATTAATAAAAGTGATATAATTAATTAATTAAATATTAATAAAATTAAAGTTACTTTGGAGGGAAAAGGTGAGCCAAAAAGTATAAAGGAAAGGCAAAGGCCTCTACTCATTCATTCATGTATGATCATCTTTTGATATCTGGCTTTTAGCTAGTGAGCCCAACATTGGGGGTTTTGAGGGTTTTGACTTAACAAACCCTAGAGGACGATTCGGTGGTGAAAGATTCCACCTATCTTGTCCCAAGCTTGGTCTCAGAGATGCAATATGCTCCCACACCATTCTAGTTCCATATCTACTCAATTGCAAGAGGATTCTACATCAGTTACATGTGCAGATAGAGAGAGGGCACACCAATTGAGGGTTTCCAACAAAAGGGGCGCACCATCCATTGAGGGAGGATTCATTCTAGCCGAGGAGAAGATATTTCAGGAATTCCAGGTATTGGGTTTTCCTTGTAGGTTTCTTGGAATCATTCTTGGTTGTTTTCGGAGGCATTTCAATAGAGGGTTTATTTGTATTGAGATTGGGACGATTTCCCAAGAGGAGGGTGCACCATTTCTTGGAGGGTGGCTAGATACAAGGGTCTAGCAGGTCATTTGATGATTTGAGCACTTGGGTTTCCATTGCAGTGTCCTGATCTATCATTCTAACTGATTTGTGGAGCCATTGGAGGTTTCTAGGAGAGAGGTCGAATTATTAGGGTTTCAACCATCCAAGAGGGCACACGACACATTGGAGGAGATTCATATCCATAGGGTTTGAGGGGGACCCTGGAGATTCAGGAACCTTGGTTGTTCTTTCCATCACCCGATCTACTATTTGGCATCTTTCTTGGGGTGATTGGACACATTTGGCAGCAGGGCCAAATTGTTGAGGAGCTTCAACATTCCAGCAGGACGTGGCATCATCCAGTTAGGGTTTATGCACTTCATACAACCAAATATACCTTGGCATTGGTCTTCATATCTTATCCAGCCTTTGGAGGCTTATTTTGTATTGTCGGGATCTTTTTGTAGCAACTCATACTTCTATCTTGGAGCCATTTGTTGAGCATTCCAGATCAGCATCTTAATTGTAGTAGGCTCCTCTATTTCATGAATAAAATCATATTTGGGATGTTTTGGATTGTCTATCATATTGCATATGGTTGAGGTATGTTCCATGATTGTACCTTCTTTTTATTTGCTGCAACACACATATAAACACATTAGTAAAACGCAAAACGTAACTGTAAGCAAAGTGTTTGACAAAATACCACAACCAGAAAAAGATTTTAAAGACACCCAAAACCATGATGATCATGGCATAATGGCTTGGGATCATTACACAATTGGTTAACATGACCTTGTGTCATGTGAGTACGTTCCCAACTAGTTGTTGATTCTATCATTCACAAAAAAAAAACTTTAATAATGGAAACTTCGCCCTCATTTGATTCTTTCATACAAATTAGCATAAAAAACAACACAACCCATCTTGGTCTCTCTTAGTTAATCACTCTTGAATAACATATGCACATATGAAGGATTTTCAACCTATAATTCATGAAGCATGAAAATGATACATCCACTAAAGACAAAGAAAACAAAATTATTTGATACTAATGAATTTTCAAGCCATTTTTCAATCAAAGACTTCAAAATTGCATGGCAAGCTACTCAATCTAGCACACATATATAATATTTTTCAAGTTTTCCATAAATCAATTTCTCACCATTTATCCTCCAACAACCATTATTTCTTGCATAATACCTCCATCAACCATCTGTGCAACATTGTGAACATATGAGGGAATTAATTTTCTCAAAGGATTCAAAGCCAACTAGTAGTAAGAAGATTAGCAAGCATAGAAAGAGAGGTAAACATCAACTAGAAGTAATCATAGTTCCATCATGTAGTCTAGCAGTGTGGACTATTCCTAATAAATCTACCCCCATTAAATCCCTAGGGAGGATCCTAACACACCTCGTGCGATCACACCAAACCCTCATTGGTGTATGTTTCCTCTTGTACTCAATGTACCATTTCATTGCAACTCATGTTAAAGTTAGTTGGAAAATCCTAAGCCTGATACTATCATCCATGAGCGAGTTCAAAGAACACTACAAATGTAAATTCATGATGTGATTGGCAGGGTCTTCTCCAACCTTGCCTTTAAATTTAGGGATATCATAAGAGAAAGCAATAGAAAATATACTATAAGGAAAAATGAGATGGAGAAGATAAACCTTGCTTCTCCTTTGGCACTATTTACCAATCATTAAACCTTGCTACACTTTCAACTCCTTTGAAATTCATCGACATTTGTAATGTAAAAAAAGGATTTCTAGGCACCTAAGACTGTTGAGCAGCAAGAGACAACACATCGTTGCTCGAGGGATTACATCACTTCAATGAGATCCCCATTTGATTTAAAATCAATTGTAATATAATCTAGAGTAAAAATGAAGTCATGGATTCCCTTGACTACTACCCAATGTGTTAGAGATATGTAGGATGAATTTCTATGAGAAAACACACTAGCAAGGAGGTGGGATCATTGGTGCATCATTTTACAATAATAAATGGAGGTGCGGGTGGTAGAAATGACTGATAAAAACCAATAACACACTAACACACTAACCTAACCTCAAATTGTAGAATAGTCAAAAACATGGTAGAGAGGAGATGGTAATACTCCCAAACAGTGGTTATATTCCCTATTCTACTTTTAATTACACTACCTTTCATAAACCAAGAAGTGAAAATAGCCTATTTGATGGGGAAAATTTTAATTTGCATTTTTGTATTTGCAGGGCTTGTAATCGAATTATATCTACTGTGTTGCAATAATAGACCCCAAAACAATTCATCTACCCTCTTCTTACATCCGATATTCAATTTGGTCGGACCTCAAAATTGTGCATAAATAAGATTTAAAGGCCAAAGTTCATCTCTTGCATAGAATGTTATTTCACCAACATTTATTAACTTATGTTGTGATTGTAATTCATGATATATGATTTTAAATATCGATTATTAATGCATTTGAAATAATTTATCACATTGAAAGATATTATTTCATGGTGAAAGTTGCCCCTGGATGTGAAATGCACTTAAAGGGAAAATACCATTAGAACTGTCGTCTTTCTTAGAAACTTGGTTGGGAAACTTTTAGTGATGAGAAACTATGAAAATAAGAATAGATGAGGCTTGATATGATATTTGTATGCTCAAGATCAATATTTTCTTCCACATTTCCCCTTCATATACTAATCCCACCATGCTTTCCATTGAGCTCCTAGAGCTAAAATCCATCAATCCTTGGATACAATCTTGCAAGCCACTTGTGTATGATATTACTTTGTTACATGTGCCATAATTTCAATGCCACATGTTTCAATGCATCACTTATATCTCCTTTACATGTCAAAGTATCATTTCTATCCACATGTGAACATGCAACATTGCTTATTTATCATTTCTAGTTCAACACCCAACCTCCTAGCTTTGTTGAATTGACATTGGTTGAAAGTGACAAACATGCTCCCAAATTGCCCATGTTATATTGAAACTTGAAACCTACACATTTTCATGGTAGTGAAACATGTTAAAACTATTGGAATCCATAAGCCACAAATAAAAACCAATAAAGTAAGTGCACGCGAAAATAATCAAAACATCGTTGATAACCAAGAAACAAAGAAGAGGAAATTAGAATAAGACTGAAATAAACTCATGACAACTTGAAGCTAACCACCAAAGAGATGAAATTCAAGAAAATGAAGGAAAATCAAATACATTAGTATCCTCATCAAAGAATGCACACAATTCATAAGGAATTCATAGGTTCATAACCTTTAACACATCAAAGCATTAAAGGGAAGGTAAGTCAAGAGAGGTAAAAACTTAGTAATGAATCTCACGAAATAAAAATCTAAGGAGGTCCCAAGTTTAAGGACTTGGGGCTACATAAGGCCTCAATAAATGGAAAAACATTGGGAAAATATTGAATCTATGATAAAAATTGATGACTATAAGTAAAAAAGTAAGAAGAATTTTATTTGGCCCTCATAGAAATCCAAGTATTTAAATGGAGTGGATCCATATAAAACCTTTCCTTGTGTGAGAATCAATGGTAGTAATTTTCCAAGGATAGAGATACCGACCTTGATGATAGTAATTGTCCAGGGATAGGGAATCTCATCCCCATGATAGAAATTGTCCAAGGATAGAGAGTCACACCCTATCATAGAAGGAATATGGATTAGCTTCGGATCACAAGGTGGCGAACTAAATGTCACATGAGGAGAATTCAAAGAAGGCCATGAATCCTTGTACTGACCCCACATCATTTCCTCAATATGGTGAACTATGGTTAGAGAGGATTTTCCCACGTATGTCCTATACATTTACTATATGTCCACCTCATCCTCCACTATCTCTTTCCATGTGGGGGATATGGATGGCATGTATATGATCCTATTACTTAGACTAGGAACCATATCTCCTAGGTTTTTCATGTGTTGCCTAATGTTTTCGACCCTCAAGCAAATCCTAGACTCCACAACCAAACTATAAATATACATATTGATGGAAAAGGATTTGAGATTAACTTGAAATAATGCCTCCCTACCTTTAGAAACTTCATCGCCATCTTCAAAGGGTCTAGTGATCATTATCAAATTTGAAAAAACCCTCCATCCTTCATGAAATTTTCTCTTTTATGTTAGGATATTTAGACACTTAGGATTTAGTTAAGATCAACTTGGTCTAATGTGTTTCTAGGTAAATGTGTGTTTCTTTAGTATGAATTAATATGCATTTGTAGTTAGGAAATCCGACAATCATGATACGTTCCTCACATAGAGTGATATGACGGTTCATATTCTCCTCTATCTTGACAACTACATTGATCCATGGGTTAACACCCAATTGGTCCATGATATGTATTTAAAGAGAATGGAGGGTAATTTTTCGATGATCGATTGTGAGAAACTCTCTTGTAAATCTCTTTGTAAATTTTTATTTTGCATTAATAAATCGCTCCAAGTGGCCACATTGGTTGGTGTCATGGATGTTTCCTCGTAATGGTTTTACCACATAAAAACATCGGTGTGTTAATATTTTATCTGGTTGTGTTAGCGGTTACTAAAGGTGTTCATCCTCTGTTGGAATACCTTTGTTGTTGAACATGGTATCAGAGTTCATTTAAATACCTGCTCACATTGTAGATCGAGATCGTGAATCCATGTTTCCTCATCTCTTGTTTCTTCCATTTCCATACATTTCTGGGATAAGAGGATTGTTCCATTGCATCTAGAGCCCTCGTTTCAATACATAATTCTTTTTGTTTCACTCAAAAAGGTTTTCGTTTTCCCAAGATACAGGCATTTCAGTCAGATCTAGAGGTATAAATCCCAAACACGCCCTTTTCAATTTTTGTAGAGATAATATTTTTTCTTTTTGTTTTTTATTTTTGGGTTGCTACCCTTTTCGATATGCACATACTCTTTTCCATGCTCCCTATGCGATCTAAACAAATCATAAAACATATGGGAAATGATTTCCCTATCTATGTATGCTCTTTTTCGTGAGCTCTATGCAATCTTGTTAAATCAGAAATAGAGGGAAAAATTACATTTTTTGGGTAAACTAACTGAGATCTAACCCTTGTTGTCATCAAGAAGCAAAAAATAATTCTTGTGTGAAAACAATTTTTTTTAGCATGCTCTCTCGGGCCGTCTTCCACAACAACAACAACAAAAACACCCCCAATCCTCCTTCTAAACAATACAATATGTTTTGCACTAGCTCACTTGGTTAAAAGTTGTTTTATTAAATAGAAGGTCTTGAGTTATCTCTTTTTTGTTTTTTGTTTTTGAAAAAATTCACGCATCCATTGTAAAGTGTATTTCACTTATTTTATAAAAGTAACTTCAATTGTAAAATTGATCCCCACTTATTCTATAAAAGTGGGTGACTTCATAAGCAAATTATTTGTAAAAGTGAGGTTATTAGCAGGGGTATCACCATGTGGACCAACTTCTACCTGCTACATGGATCTTTGGTTATTGTTTATGCCTTTATTAAGAAGGGCATAACTTTCACATTCGAAGTTCACTTTCAATGCCGTTTTTTTAAACAACCTATTTTTTCAAGATATTTCCATCCAGACCATCATTTTCATATTTCTGTGCATATTTTAATATGGAGTCTCCCAATGATATTTTTCTTACCAGCTCCAACTACTTCCAATGGAAATACCATATGGAGAATTTATTAAGAAGTAAAGGATTGTACTGGATTACCTTGGGAAAAGAAGAAGAACCCATTGATGATGAAAAGTATGTCAAATGGATTAATATGAACAACAAAGCTCGTGGACTAATCAAAATGTCCATCTCTCATGATTTAAGGTTTCACCTTCAAGGAATTAATGCCCCCAATAAAGCTTGGAAAATCTTGAAGTTGTTTTTGGCAAACACAATATTATTCAAGCCCACTAGATAGAAAATAAGATAATGACTTTAATTCCAAATGATTTTTCTTTCATTGAAGACTATTTATCTAAGTTCAAAACAATTATATTTTTGTGTGAAGAGTGTAACATAAAGTTGGATGATGAGAATTGCATATATATTATTCTTGCTAAGCTTGGTAGTGCATATTCAGTGTTTGTATCTACCTTCTATGTCATCAGAGAAGCTCTAGGGACTTCTTATCCAAAACCCATTCTTGATTCCTTTTGGGATTCTTTGATTAGAGAGAAAGATAAGCTTGTTTGACTTGGAGTGATCATCACTGCAAGTACATCCCACAAAGCCTTAGTGGCCCAACAGAAATATAAATCCAAGAATTCTAAGAAGCAACAACCTTCCCACAACAAAAACAAAACAAGGGTCCCAAACCCACCCATCCAGCTTCCACTCCTAATGGTGATAAATGAGAAAAATATAAAAATAAGAAGACTAACAGACATTGCAAATTTTGTGGTAGAGATGGTCATGATGAGTCCAATTTTTTTAAGAAGATGAAAACTTTAGAAGCAGTGATGAAGAAGCATAATTTCAATATTGATTCTTCTTCTTCTTCTTTTCATGGACATGCACTTTTTTCTTTTGGTTTCTCCTTCAATGCAACTTCTAGTCTTCTTTTGATGAGTGGCTTATTTATTATGGATCATCTTATCATATGGCTAAGGATAAAGCCATATTTTCTACTCTAAATGAATGTAAAACCATGAAAATATTTGTTTGTGATGATAGATATCTTAGTGTTATAAGGTCTGGAATAGTTCAGTTAGATAATGGTCATTTCAATGATGTATTATGTGTTCCAAGTATTTCTTGCAACCTTCTTTCAGTATATCAAATTACTCATTCAGGTGAAGGTAAAACCGTAGAGTTTTCACCTCATCAAGTTGTAATTAAGGATCTAAAATATCCTCATCATGTTCTTGCAACTGGAATTGTTGATGATATTACCATGTTGTACAAGTTTGACAACTTTGGGTCATCATCTTTTCCATCAGTTTTTGTTTCTCATAACGATGACTTGAGAAAACTTTGGCATGAGCGGTTTGGTCATCTAAACTATTGCTCATTGCAACAACTATGTAGTCAACAAATGGTGACAATTCTTCATCTTGTTTCATGAATATATGGTATTTTTGTCGATTGTGTTCTCAACAAACATCATAGGAACATTTTTGACAAACGTGTCTCTTGTCACACCTTGGCCCCTTTGCAACTTGTTCACAATGACCTGTGTGGTCCACTTTCATCTCCTTCTTTTTTTGGGTGCAAGTATTTATTAACTTTCATTTATGACTTCTCCAAACACTTTTTCTTTTACTTCTTAAAACTTAAGGGAAAATGTTTTGACAATTTTTTGGCCTACAAGGCCCTTGTAGAAAAGAAATTTGGACATTAACTTCAAAGGTTAAGAACAAATAATGGAGGCGAATATGTGAAAAATAATTTTACAAGTTACTGCACCACACAGGGAATACAAATGCAACACATTGTTCCATATACACCACAACAAAATGGTGTTGCTAAGAGAAATAACCACACATTAAAAGAAATGGATAATTGTATGATCCAATCTAAGGGATTAAGTCTAAATTATTGGCAGAAGCCATTAACTGTGAAGATTACATAGTAAATTACACTCCCACAAAGGATCTTAAAAATATAACACTGGAATAAGTATGGAATAAAATTAAGGCAGATGTAAGTCACTTTCGTGTATTTGGCAGTGTATCATGGGCTCACATTCCTGATGAGAAAATGAAAGCATTACAACCAAGAAGTGAGAAGTGCATATTTGTTGGTTCTTCAGAAGATGTTAAAGGTTACATACTTATTCAACCACATTGTAATGAAATTATTATTAGAAGAGATGTTAAATTTGATGAAAATCTCTTGGCTTGTGAGCCTAATTCAATGTTTGTGCCTGCGTCATCCCGTGAGTCATCTTCAGTGTTTGTTCCTTCTTCTATTCCTATTCTAGTTTCTATTTCTTTAGATGATGACAATGAGGATGAAAATCCACCTTCGCCTACTCACCTTCATCTGGATGAGTCCATTGAACATGAACATGAACCAACACCACCTCTTCCTAGATGGGTCTGTTCAACACAAGAATAAATTGGTGATATTGTTGGTGATCCTTCATATTAACATCGGACACGTTCATAGTTGCAATGAGCCTCTTCTATTTTGGCTCAAGTTTCATAGACTCATGATCCAGAGACATTTGCAGAAGCTTCAGGTCATTCAGATTGGGATACAACAATGAATGAAGAGTATTATTCTTTAATGGAAAACAATACTTGGGATCTTGTACCTCTTTCGAAAGGAAGATAAGTTGTCATATGTAAACGGGCCTACAGAAATAGGTATGCATCAGATGGAAGTGTTGAAATCAAAAGGTTCGGTTAGTTTCCAAAGGATTCTCCCAAGTTTAAGGAACTGACTAGAATGAAACCTTTGCCCCTGTAGCCAAAATGAATTCCATCCACCTTGTTATAGCCCTTGTAGTCTCACATAAATGGGAGGTCCCTAAGATGGATGTCAAATCTGCCTTATTACATGGGGATTTTCAAGAAGAAATCTACATGTAACAACCTCCTGGCTATGTCCAGACTGACTCTATCCTTGTTTGTCGCCTTAAGAAGTCTCTTTTGGTATGCCAAAATGGACAACTTTATTCTTGACAACAGATTTTCTAGATGATATTATTATCCTAATGTCTATATCAAGAAAGTAGGAAGCCATATCATAATCCTTGTTCTTTATGTTGATGAACTTATCCACACTGGTAGTGAGCCAAAATTTTTAAAGAATGTTAAAACCATCCTTAAGAAGAAATTTGAAATGACAGACTTAGGATTTTTTCACTATTTCCTTGGCCTCCAAGTTTTGCAAACCAAGGAAGAATTTTTTATTTCCTAGTCTAAGTATGACTGTGACCTTCTTCATCGTTTCACATGGAAGATTTTAAACCAGCCCCTTCTCCCTTCCAATATGGAGTCAAACTTGTTGCCACCTATACTTCTCCTTAATTTTATTCCACTTTGTATTGTTAGTTAGTTGGTATCCTCTTATACTTGACTCATACCCATCCTAATATTTGATTTTCTATTGGTGTTGTTTCTAAGTATATGAAAACACCCCATGAAATCCATTAGAAAGAAGATAAAATAATACTTCGGTATATCCAGGGTATAGTTCAATTCGAGATACATTACAGTTCAGGGTGGTCTCCTTTATTGGTTGGTTGCACTAACATATTGGGTTGGAAACCTTGATGATTGAAATTCTATTGCAGGTTATGTTTTCATCCTTATTTAAAGACTTGTCACTTGGGCCTGTAAGAAACAACAAGAAATTTTCCTTTCTTCATTAGAAGCAGAGTATCGAGCATCAATTAATTCATGTCAAGAATCCTTGTGGTTTCAACAGATCCTTTCAGAGTTTGGATTCAAAAAACAACATCTGACAACACTCTTGTGCGAAAATAAGAGTGGCATCGAGATCACCAAAGACTCGGTTCGACATCAACAAAAAAAACACATCCAACTACACATGTACTTCATCAGAAAACTGATTCATGTTTGAGTTATCGAGGTGCTCTTCTTCCATACAAATGATCAAGTTGCAAACATTTTCACAAAGTCTCTTACAAAAGAAAATTTTCCAAACTTTGATCTATATTAGGAGTTCAAGAAGTTATCATTAAGGGGGGATAGGCTCTAATGCCTCCTTCCTTCTCCTATTGTGTCACCTTTGTAAATCCTTCAATCCTATCCCATGTTTGTTCTTAAGGGGAGATGTTAGGATATTTAGACACTTAGGAGTTAGTTTAGATCAACTTGGTCTAATGTATCGTTATGTAAAAGTGTTTTTCTTAGTGTTTTTCTTTAGTATGCATTAGTATGCATATGTAGTTAGGAAATCCAATGGTCATGATATGTTCCCAACATAGAGTGATCTGAAGGTTCATATTCTTCTCAATCTTAATGGATACATTGATCCATGGATTAACACTCAATTGGCCCATGATCTCTATTTAAAGAGAATGGGGGATCATTTTCCAATGATCGATTGTCACAAACTCTCTTGTAAATCTCTCTGTAAATTTTTATTTTGCATTAATAAATTGCTCCAAGTGGACACATAGGTTGGGGTCGTGGATGTTTCCCCGTAGAGGTTTTACCACATGAAAACATTGGTGTGTTGATCTTTGATCTATTTTAGTGAGTGGTTACTGAAGGTGTTCATCCTCTATTGGAATACCTATGTTGTCGAACATTTTATATCTCCTCCATAAAGAGTATGTGTTTATCACCCAACATGAAACAAGCCTTATCAATATTTATGGTCAATTCTTCTTTGAATTTTAAATTCATTCTCTTTTTTGTCCAGGTAACATATCTTAGGGAAAACCCATAGGAATTGTTCGGTCGCTATTGTGTCACCTTTTCCATCATTTAATTCATTCTTTTCACCACACCCTTCACTCATTTATCACCATCCCTACCATAAATCTTCACGAAAACATCATGATACACCTCCATATTCTCAAGTGGTTAATTTTCATACATTTCCTTTATTTTTAATGAATTAAGAAGGATTATGCTTGGTTTTATCAATGATGGTTTACATAGAAATTTCCTGTAGTAAGAGAGCGAATTTAGATAATGACCTCCAAGGTTGGTATATCTATGCAACTTTAGGTGAAATTTCAGAACAAGGGTTTTGTTCCTAGACCTGTTGACATGGTTTTATGTTATCTAGTTTCTACCCAGATCTAGTGTGGCCACCTCCAACTCATGATTAATGTTTCTAGTCAAATTTGTAAGCATTCATCTAGGAAATGATCTTTACACGTAAATTTCATATCGATGAGGATGAATCAAGAGATTATGTGACATGGGTTTTATGAAAAATAATCCCAATTAGGTGACATCCGTGCAGGTTCCTCAGAAAGTGCATGATGGGGGATGTACGAGCATTTATTCAAAGAGAATTCTCCTAGATTTTATGTTGCAGTCATTTTTCAAACCACATGCCAAATGGAGTGCCCAGATCAACAAATAATTTGATTCGGCCTAATTCCAGATGTTTTGTATTAAGTAAATATTTTGTAAACGGACTGCATCCTATCTTGTATAGTAATCAACCCAATTTTTCTTGGGAATTATTGTATTTTCTATTTTATGATTTAGACCATTCAAAAATTGGGGGAATCAGTTGTGATGTGTTTCATCCCTCTTCTGTATAAATGCATGGTCGTGGAATAGAGCAGGGGGAGGGATACACAAAAAACTTTGAACAAAATTTTGTACCGGTTTCAATTATTAATATAAAGTCGATCTGAGTTTCTCTATTCAGTGGACTTTGCTGTGTGTGTGCAAGTCAAAGTTTGGAGGCCCCCCATACTATGGTTTGTGCACCCATATTCCATATGTATATATCTATGTTTTCTTGTGAATAATTTCTTGGTAAACATTTCCTTCCTTTCTTTCTTCAATTTCTATTGCATGTGTGTGTGTGTGTGTGTGTATTAGTTATTTGTTTCTTAGATTGCAGAAATTATTTCATTTGATTAAGTATATTTTTCTTTCTAATCAAGTATGAACTTGCCTCTTAGTAAGGACTAGAATGGTCTTCAGAGTATTGTTATAATATTCTTTTAACCACAGAGTTGAAAAGATGCATTGTAGCCTATGTTTTTTCCATAGGGACCTTAGTGAATGTTAATGAGCCAGTTAAACTTGACCAAGTTGTTTTTCATTTGATTTAGATACAGATTATTTCTATTTGATGCATCAATGTTATAATTCTCACTCGATCATCAAACTCCACAAGTGAACAAAGTACTGTTGTGAGAGCCACTTGAGGCATGAGATCTCATAGCCTAATTTTCTACCTATGAAATATTTGGTAACCTTAGATTCAGAAGATTAGTTCTTGTTTTTCTTTGAAGTTGTTTCATCATCACATTGGTTTTAGATTAGGCTCTAATCATGCACATAATTTGTTTGTATATCACAATATTACACATAGATATTGATAATAAAATGTAACATAAATTATACATATAATTTTCCTGACATTTTTGGCATTGTTGTTGGGGAGATGCTTAAGGGATAAGAGCATTGATAGTTTAGTTCTTTCATTTTTTTATTTTCTTTTTTGCGCCAACATTTATGACTTGGAGGAGGAGAAACAGTAAGATGAGAGGTAAGAACTTGCGTATTCACTTTAGTGGGTGATCCGTATTTATGAGCGGAATGAAATGAAACCATAGATTTATGATGTTAACATAGAGACACAATGAACAATAACAGAGATACAATAAAACTTGGCTTATATTAAATAATACATATGATGAAAATTGTAAAATGCAGACTGAAAACAAGCTTGCTAGAATGGTGGTAGCTTATCTTTGAGAAGAGATGTGATGGCTATGCTCATTCACCAGAAGATGAGTAAAATGAGGCTCTGAAGGACTTTTTACAATAAACATGAATTTCAAAACCCTATACATCCAAAGCCTAACCCTAGGAGATGAAGCGCCAAAAGTCATGTGGGCCCTGTTGGGGTAAGTTAGTACATTAACTTCCCGGGGTTGTAACTTTTGCATACGATCTTTGTTTAGGGAACACGATGTATAGTTGGAAAGGTATTGATGAGGAGATTCATTTAGGGGGCTCAATAAAAGCCTTCTAATATAATTGAGTTTCTTGATAGCAAAAAATCATTGTTTAGGCCCTCAAAATGGCCCCAGAAGTTCAAGAACCGAAAAAACTGCTAAAAATAGTAAGTTGCCAAAAAATTGTTTTGAGCCAGTTGGATAAGGTGGGTGGCCACCGAGATACCCTTGGATCAATACTCCCTCATTAGGAAGTGATGGTATCCATTGTGTT
Organism: Picea engelmannii; assembly: GCA_009831015.1. Taxonomy (NCBI): domain Eukaryota; kingdom Viridiplantae; phylum Streptophyta; class Pinopsida; order Pinales; family Pinaceae; genus Picea; species Picea engelmannii. The sequence goes on from WSFP011325628.1 coordinate 19,507, forward strand.
GAGTTCCCCCATTAGATGAGGAAATTTCTTCTCAATTTGGCCCCGGGTGAGCCACTTGCCTTGGTGCAGAAGCTGCCCTGCTTTGACAACCCGATAAAGTTGGATCCTCTGCTGGTGCGTTCCCTTGACCTATGTGTCCATGATCTAATAATTGGATGCTTTTTACATGCAGTCAAGGTTGAGCTCTGTTGGTGTCAAATGTTATTCTATCTCCGAGGTGTCCAATAATGGTGGAAAAGAAGGCCTAAGGAGGTCCACATTGAATATTGGGTGCAAGCCAAGGAATGGGGGAAGGTTGAGCTCAAAATCATTGTCACCCACAACCTCGGTGATGGTGTAGGGTCCATAACGGAGTGGAAGAAGCTTCTGATCAGGCCCTGTAAGGAATTCTTCTACAAGTGCAACCAAACTTTATCTCCCACCTGAAACTGGTGTGGCACCCGATATTGGTCATGGCATTGCTTGTACTTGGAATTGGACTTATGTAAAATATCTTGAACTTGTTGGTGGATGTGTTGAATTTGCTCAATGAACCGGGTGGCTTTGTTAGCTCCAGTTGGAGCATGTGACGATTCTTCCTGGGTGACCGCAAGGGGTAGTGCAACATCCATGGGAACCAATGGTTGAAATCCTAACCCCTCCTGAAAGGGGTTGTGGTTGATTGATCTATATATGGCTCTGTTGTAGCTATGTTGAACATATGGAAGAATCTCATCCTAGGTGTGGTGTTCTTGGAATTGTACATGCGCAAGGTGTGCATGATCATCCAGTTGACGACCTCGATTTGGACATCCGTCTAGGGGTGGAAGGAAGTGGACTTGGTGAGCTTGGTGTCCAGTAGTGACCAGAGGCTCGACCATAATGTGCTGAGGAATCAACTATCTTAATCTGAGATAATGGTTTGTGGGATCCCAAAGTGTACCCACACTTGTTAAAATAAGATCTTGGAAGTGGCCTCCATTGTGATGCTCTTCTTACAGGCGACCAGAATTTCCATCTTGGAAAAGCGATCAACAACCACAAAAACATAGTCATTTCCCCTCTTGGTGGATGGAAAGCCCGACATGTAGTCCATTGATATGGATTCCCAGGGCGCTTTAAGAGTAGGTAGAGAAGTGTATAGGCCTTGTTTCTTAATGTCTGGTTTGGAAATAACACAAGAAGTGTAGGGTCGGATATACTTGCTGACATCCTGTCAAATGTTTGGTTAGTCGAAATGTCGCTACAAAACTACCACTATATTTTCCATGCCGAAGTGTCCTGCCACCCAACAATAGTGGGATTCCCAAATTAGCTTCGCTCACTCTCTTAATTGAATGCATAGATGGCCCAGATGGCATAGGAGCTTGTCCTGAAGATGGAAATTGGTGATAGATGTGTTTTTGACCAACATCTAGTAGGTGTTGGTGAAGTCAAGATCTATCTCATAGAGGTGGGGCCATTCAGAGGTCTCGTGGCCACAAGAATCAAGAACTATGGTGAGTTCTCCAAATGGAGGTCAGTTGAGGAAATCAACGACTTGATTGGTACTTATTTTTTTATACTTGATGTTGAGGTGGAACTGCTGCAAATATGTAGACCACTTCTGATGACGATCATTCTACAATTTTCCTTGTGTCTACATGAACTACAACATCTTATGATTAGTGTGGGTTATTGTCTCTTTCCTGAGAATGTAATGCCTCCACTGGTGGTAGGCTTGCACAATGGAGTAAATTTATTTGTCATAAGTAGGGTACTTACATACAACGTCCGATAGTGTCTCACTATGATAGGCCACAGGGTGGTCATGCTGAGTTATGGTTACACCCACAACATAGTCTAAAGAATCTATCTCGATCTCAAAGGGTTGTTGCAGATAAGGTAATGAAAGCACTGGGGCAGAGCAAAAGAATTGATTTAGATCATTGAACGCTTTATGTTGGGACAAGCCCCACACAAATTTTTCCTTACCACCACCTCTGGTTATTTTGCTGAGGGCCCATGCAATATGGGAGAATACGAAAATGAACCCTTTATAGAAATTGGCAAGGCCTAAGAAGATCCAAATCTTAGAAAGCATGGTTGGGGATGGCTAGTCATGAATGACTTGGATATTTGTTGGATCAACATGCACACCATGTGCATCAACAATGTAGCCTAGGTAATGGACCCTATCCATCTGAAGGAGAATTTTTCCAAGTTGGAATATATCTTGTGTTGTCGCAGAGTGTACAGAACCTGCTGAATATGCTGCAAGTGTTATTCCCAAGTATTGTTGTAGACGATCATGTCATCTAGATACACCACCACAAAAGAATTAGTGAAATGTTGCAAGATATCATCCATCATCCTCATGAAAGTTGTTGGGGAATTTTTCAAGCCAAAGGGCATGACCAACCATTCAAAAAGACCTTCTTTCGACTTGAAGGTAGTTTTCCATACATCTGTCGATTCTAATGGGACCTGATGGTAACCAAAATTCAAATCAATCTTATTGAAGTATTTGGACCCCTTGAGTTGATCAAGGAGATCGTCGATTCATGGAATTGGGTATCAGTTCTTGACTATGATTTTATTTAGGGCCTGATAATCAATGCAAAGTCGCCAAGTCCCATATTTCTTCTGTACCATCATGATTGGTCTTCCACAAGATGATGAGCTGGTTTGGATGTGCCCCTTGTGGAGCAGTTCTTGGATCTTACGCTTGATCTCCTCATTTTCTAGTAGAGAGCGGTGATAGACTGGCCCATTGGGTAGCAGTGCATCAGGGGTCATATCGATGGGATGCTTGATTTGATAGTGCATATGTACCCTAGTAGGTGATGAAAATATGTCTTTGTATTCTTCCATTACCTTATCCACTTTCTTATGTTGCATGGAGATTTCGGTTGCGGAGGCCATGGATGTGTCTGCAACCTTTCGCTCACTCTGAGAACGAATCACGAAGAAGACAAATTTCCCAGTATGAGAAATAACCTTCCTGCATTGCTTGGAAAAGATCAAGGAAATAACACTAGGTGGGACTACCTCAGGTATCCTATACAATTTCCTATTCAAAGTAATAATAACACTGTGATGCCTAGACTCATATACATCATGAAATTTTCATAAATAAGGTTGGCCCAAAATAACATCACAAAGTTCAAGGGGAGAAACATCACACAATACCTCATCTTTGAATGGATTTATGCCATATGATAGGCGACACTGTTGGCTGACGTGAAGATCACTTCCTTTACAGAGCCATCTGATGGTGTAGGGTTGCGAGTGTAGTGTTGTCAGCAGGGCTAGCCACTTGATGCCCTCTACTGAAATGAGGTTCTTCTAGCTACCGCTATCAACAATGAAGTGCAATAGAGTGCCTTTTACCCACATCTGTGAATGAAAGAGGTGCTCTCCTTCCTCTGGCTCATGAGGTTCACCGAGATGGATCTTGGTGGTAGAAATGGTGGCACTGGGTTCCACGTCAATGATCTGTCTCCCCTTTTCTAGTTTTGACTCAGATTCAGAACCCACATATGATTCAGAGGATTTTACCTTAGCCACCAATGACTGCTTTGAGCAACAATCAGTAGTGTTATGCTAAGGGATCTTATGGAAGTCACACCACATCCCGGTATCTTTCTTCATCTTCCCATTTTCATTCTTTTCGTGTGGCTTGGAATAGTTATCATGAGATTTCCCATATTTGCTTTGTCCTTTGTTCTGTGGATTTGGGCTACCCTTTCCTTGCTTCTGTTGTGAGGGGTTTCTAGATCCAAATTGTCACGAATTTTTGTTTTAGCTTCTTCTCGATTTTGATGGCATATCGATTGGCTGCGCCCAAGGATGAGATGTCCAAAAAATCCATTTCTATATGAATTTATCTATACAGACCACTACGGTACTTGAGCACCAGATGCACTCAGAATATTTGATACCCATCTTGGTGCGCAAGGTATGGAATACATTAGTGAACTCTGGCATTGTTTGGTCTCTTTCCTGTCGCAGTGTGGTCCATCTTGTATATAAGTCGTCGTAACTTCCAACATGGTAGTATTGTTCCTTAATAGAATACTTAAAGGAACCCCAAGTGGGTGCAATGAAAAATAATGTGGAACCGTCTATTTGCTTTTTCTCACAGAAAGTATCCCACCAATCTTTGACATGGGGGATGGCCTTGAGGAGTGCAAATGTAATCTTTTCCTTATCGAAAAAGTTGTGGAAAGAAAAATACCCTTCTAGAAGGTTTAACCATTTATCTATGGCATTGAAATCTATTTGAACTTCAAACATAGGAATATCAAAATTGATTTGTACCTTGAAGGGGGTGGTGCCTCCACTTTAGGTGGATGCGTCGCTTGTTGGCAATCATCGAAGGATTTGTGTAAAGTTGTCCATCATCTCGTTCCTCTGTCGCTCAAGGGATTCCTCGAGCAACATTTTGAAAGGATCTCATGTCCCTTCATATTTATTTTCCACTTCCATGGACGGTTTCTTGGGCATGTGAGATAAATTTTCCTCAAGAGAAACAATCTCGAGACCCAACCCTCTATACCCTGACTGCGTCAGGGTCATGCATTAAAAAAAAGACAAGGAGCAGACCGCTCTGATAACATTGATCAAAATTTATGAGCGGAACAAAATGAAACCACATATTTATGATGTTAACATAGAGACACAATGAACATTAACATAGATACAATAAAACTTGGATTATATTAAATAAGAAATATGTTGAAAACTGTAAAATGCAAACTAAAACAAGCTTGCTAGAATGGTGGCATCTTATCTCTGAGAAGAGATGTGACGACTATGATCATTCGCCAAAATATGAGTACAATGAGGATCTAAAGGAAATTTTACAATAAACATGGATTCCAAAACCCTATACATCCAAAAACCTAACCCTAGGAGATGAAGCGCCAAAATTCATGTGGGCCCCGTTGGGGTAAGTTAATACATTAACTTCTCGTGGTCGTAAATTTTGCATTTTATCTTCGTTTAGGGTGCACGATAGCTCGTTGGAAAGGTATCGATGAGGATATTCATTTAGGGGAATCAATGACAGCCATCAACTATCATGAAGGTTCCTGATCGCGAAAAAATGTCGTTTAGGCCTTCAAAATGGCCCCAGAAGTTCAAGAACCAAAAAACTGCTAAAAATAGTAAGTTGCAAAAAACTTGTTTTGAGCTAATTGGACAAGGTGGGTGGCCACTGAGATCCTCCTGGATCAGTGAGTTTCTCCAAGTATTCACCATGTTTGTTATGAGTCAAATCTCTCTATGTCATGGTTTAAACCACAATAGACATAATGACATGCATAAATCAACTCTAATCTCAAGTATGTTACATAAGTGAAAATTCTAACAAGATACTATCAAGATCATACCTCGTATGGACGTTTGATGAAGACCACTATTGAGCACGCAATTCAAATATTTATACCTACAACTTGTCCTCAACAACCAAGATACACAAGCATATGGTGATAATATATAATGTTAGCACATAAAATAACAAAATCCATTAACATACATGACAAATATGCCGATGGAATAATAATTCAAATATTTGCAAGATATCAATTGGATGAGAAAATAGTATTTCTATTAAAATAATCAGCAGAAGTGTATGGGTGACAAACTTCTCTATCGGTACATCTCGAAACTGAGAAATTAAGTCCCTTCCAGCTGGGCCTCCACCACTTCAATCCTCCACTAAAGGAAAGCTCATATAAAGGAGACAATGAGGTTCTCCATAAAAAAAAGGAAGATTTTGGGGGCTGAACAATGAGTTTAGACTTTAAAGGATAAAGGGATGTAGACTCAATGTGAAGTGAAAATTTCTCCAGAGTATATTTTCTCTCAAAAGTTGAATTCTCTCCTCTTCCACGACTTGGATATGGCTCAATTTATAGCCTTCAAATGGAACTGAAGGGTTGATTCAAAATGTTTCCAGTATATGGAAGGTAAGGGATCATTTATCTCATGATGTGACATGGAAACTCGACAAACTTTTTAATTTTGAGCACCAAACCTGATGTACGTAGCTTGTAGTGGAGAAACCTGCATATACACTTGTTGTCTAACTGGTAGGGCGCGTATATGTGGAAAAATGTGATTTTTTGGCTCTGGAAGGTGAAAAGGGGACTTCAAGTCTGCATAGGGAAATGGAAATTCCATCCAAGAAAGTTGTATGGGGTGAGGAAAAATTAGCAATAACAGATGCCCCCTAATGTGTGAGGTCAGAGGAGTATATGTGATGGCTGAAATACATTATAATTCCCAGAAGTGGAGTAATGAAGACTCAGCTGGAAGTGCTAGATACTCATGAGAATATTACAATCCATAATGACTTTATACACATGGATTCCAATCTGAATTACACTGCAGATCCATGTGGAAATATACCAAATAGTTGTTCATAGCCATGAATAGGAAATACAAAGTAGACACATGCCATAGGTTGTCATAGTCACGAACAAGGCCCAGTGGAAAACCGGTCTCAAAATCAATCTAAAGATATCTGTATAGAATGGAGTACAATGTGATCTCTTGTTATCACTGAATTCATATAGGTACTAGTCCAATGAAAGACAAAAACAAAATATAAATGTCCCTACTGTAAGTTGGAGGTCTTCTACACTATCCACCGAAGGTGCAAGTCTACATCATGTGAATAGCGGAGTTGATATCAAACACAATGAGACCTCTTTTGATTACTGATCATTAAGGTATATTGTTAACAAACACGAGACAACCTATCAATAATCAAAGTAGGTATCAAGGAGCCGAGTACATTCTTACAAGTGTGAATAACAGTTTTGAGGTCGAACACTTAAATAATTCATCGATCGAGAGACATTGATGTATTCCCAACTGTCAATGAAGGGAGAACCTGCCACTAATGACTGCAAGCCTCTAGGTACTGAAAGGACTCTATGCCTCATTTTCAGAATAGATGAGCTAAAGTAAATGGAAGGAGACCCACTGAAAGGAGAGAATTAGGGCATCTCTCATCAGTTAACACAAGGTACAAAGAAATAGATTGATGATTAGAAGGAGATCATACGAATAAGATGTTCATGAACCAACGACCCTGTGTGTCTTTCGCATGCACCAGATGCAAGTAGTGCATGAAAAATACCATCTGAATAACAACCAATAAGGAAGACTATCGATAGAGGCGAGGAAAACACCAATAAGGCTAACTGCATCCAATACATTGAACGAATACGAATGTGTGAATAGATTTATTATCTTCAAACACAAGGGAAACCTCCCAGTCAACAATCAATAAGGAGATGTCGACTGTTGGGTTCAAGGTTACCTACCCATAATGAAAGTAGGACCAGGGTGCATGGTAGGACTACAACTTCATGTGACTCTGAGATACACTGAGGGTATGGCCTACATGCAAAGTCAAGAGTTTCGAGAAATGGTCAACACAGGCTTATAGACTTCCTTTGAACAAGAGCATGAGACATATGGAGGACTCCAGTAGCATAGACTTGATGATGAAACTTCGTGATGCAGAAGGCATCAATCAAATCTCCATAGGGACTAGAAGAATAACCAGTTGGAGGAGTAAACTCTAAGTAATGAGATCACATTCCTAAGGTCATGATAAACCCAAACTTTGGATGAAAAGTGGACTCAAATTTTTTTGTTATGTTCAAAGGCGACACGATTGTTGTCGATATGAGATAATATTCTTTTCCCACCCGTTTTTTTTTTAACAGAAAAATGAATGTTATGATACAAGAGAGGAAATGAGTGTCACGAGTAAGAAACTAGATCCAAATAGTGGAGCATACCTATTATCAATGCAAGGAAGTGCATGCAGGGAATAGACACTCGGGGGAATGTTCCCTCTTAGGGTACAGGGTGTCAAGATGCAAACGATATAAACAAGGATCTGCTTGGCTAGTGATGCAAATTGTTGAGGTAAGAGGATTATAATGAGAAAGTGGTAACCAAAAATAGACTCAATACTACAAGCATGAGGATGGAATGCAATTACAACTTAACTCCATAGAATGTCCTTTTTCGTAAATTTAGTCCCCTAGGCCCGAAAAAATATAAAACAATACCCAGGAGAACTCTTCTAGCCAATGTTGACTAGAGTGTTCCTTTTTCGTAAATAATCTACTTGGTCTAAAAAAGGGTTAAAATTACACCAGATAGATGTCCTTTCAAATCCATTTAACGAGTGTGAAAGAGACAAGTTCACTCGACAATATTTTCTCTTTTGAGAGAGTCGAAAAAGAGCTTAAACAAGACTCGGTGGGAGTCCCATAGGTGAAGGTCAGAATGCTTCTGAGTAAGAATATGAGGTTGGAATGCAAAGTCATATCAGAACTATAAGGAACTCCTAGTCCTATGGAATAACTTCTGCATGGGCATCAAATGGCATAAAGGTTCTAACTAGGGCACCCATGTTTGGTAGGCCTCTACCACTCAATAACAACACTTCTAGTAGCAGTACGAAGGTTCATTGTCGCTAATAAGTGGGTTTGTTCCTAAGGTATATAGATCATTGTCATAGGACAATGAAAGAATGAAAAATGGATTGAGACCCTATGCTATATGCTAGTGACAGAAAATACCTGCCGAAGGAAAGAACGGGAAATATGACGCTAGAAACCGCAAAAATTCCTAGACAAAACCACCAAAACCAACTCTTTCCATTGCACTATTAGTCCATAAGGTCAAAATATCAGCCCAAACTATATGAAATGGGTAAACAAATTCTACTAATAGTAAAAATACACCATTTTACCATACCATTTGAATTTTTTTTACCCACATAGTGCATTTTAGGACATTTTTCCCACGATCTTCAAGTGGTGATTGTGGGAGCTATGATAAATGGAATTAGAAACCGTCTGGACCAAGTAATTTCCATTCCCCTCCTCTTAGATTTTAGTGGATTAAAATTTAAATTTAATCTTCATTTTTCGAGTTTAAGAGGGCACAAAGTGTAAACTAGGGTGTACGCAGGTGACAGTTCATCGGGTCACATACATGGAGGCATGTATGTGGGAAAATAAAAGCATGCCCACATATTTTCATCCTTACACGTGACTCTTAACACTGCGGCCCACGTACAAGTCCACAAACAAGTTTTTTTACAAAATCTCACTCAAAAAATGGCTTTCCTTTGGTAGGATGGTGCTTGAATGGAGGGAGAGGGAGCATGAGTAGGTAGATGTAGCAATACAAAGGGATGCAGGGGCCCAATTAGATTTGAAAATGTGTGGCCTTTATAAATTTTGGGCTCTCAAAGGAATGAGGGCTCAGGTGACGTTACTCCATATGCTCGTAAACTATTGGGATCCGGAGATAGAGGCATTCAATATCGATGGGAGACCATTGAGGATTGAAGTGACATATATTTCATTACAAGATTGTCTCACCAGGGTGAGGCAGTGAATATAAAGGCCTGGGGGGCTAGGGGTGGTATGAACATGAAGAATTACATCACCACCCACTGTGTTGCAGGCACAAACAAAGTAGGGAGTCAACTCTCAATCAGGGCGATCAAGAACCTAAGTTTGAAGATCGTTGTACTTATTCTTACACAGATTTTGGGGTTGGCCTCGTTGCACCAAGATTCAAGGCCACTCATGTTCTATGTAGTGGAGTGTTTGCAACCCATTGTTTATTACTAGTGTACCTCAATGCTGACTAACATGAAGAGACAACTAATAGATTGCAAACAAGGGAGAAAGAGAAACTTTGGGTTTGCGTCCATCTTGTGTATTTTTTTCTTTGAGTGGGTTCCAATTTTGAGCCCTAGAGTAGAGATCATTCCACATGGACCGCACGATCCATCCATGTCATGGTGGACCGACATGAGGAGGTGGCTAGGAGGTGGTAGGGTGCCAACCCCCTACAATGATGAGTTATTTTTCTAGTGGTGTCGACAGGTCATAGCCATTGATGACTACCCTTATGATGGGATCAACTACAGAGGGGATCCAAATATTCCTTTTCCACCAAGCTCCACCTATGGTGAAATAGGTAAGAATTTTTTTTATATATTTCATTTTTTTGGTGTGTTTTTCAAAAAAAATAAAAACGAAAATATATTTGTATGGTATCAAATATTAACAATTGGTTTGTCATGCAGATGTAGGTCCACGACGACCATATGGATTCCCATGACATCGGAGGAGGATTCGGGGAGACAATTATGTGGGAGGATATGCGGAGAGAGTTCTTCAAAATGTGCAGGGGAACCTGTCTCGTTTGATGCACATGATTCCTATTGTTCAGGTGGAGGATCTACTAGAGGCTATGCAATGACAGGTAGTGGGTGTGCCCCATGCATGGGTGTGACTCTTTTGGCATCTCGCAAACGTTGTACTGTTCTATCATGATATGCATTCGACGTCGCAAGTGTATATTCCATGATCATATATATATCGGCCATATATGTATTTTGAAGGTGTGAGCCCCACTTTGTACTATGACACCATATTTTTTGAAAATATGAAATATGAAATTTTGTTATTCAGCTTTACTTATATATGTTACAATGTGTACATGTATAGATGTGTTTTCTTTACTTATTTTTGTGAAAAAATCAAATCTAAAACATAATTAGCATATACATTAGATACATAATTTGAACTTCTAGGTATGTGATTATAAGTGAGAAAATCAAAGTATCATTCCAAAACTCGTACCCATAGGAATCGTCGAAGTAGAGTAGGGTTTCACACACGGTAACTATTGTTTAACTGACATATGACTAACTGGGAGTCTAGGTGAGCCTCTAAATACCGAACACCATGTCAAATCGCATCGCGCAAAATATTTATAACAGTTCTATACTCAACCACATTATTCGTTGATGGCTCTAGACGAAAGCCACTTGAAGACACCAGTTGACCCTTCAGTGAGAAAATGACCCAAGTGGTAGAAGCCATGTTTCGTGTATAACAATTGGCACCTTCTATGAATCCTAAGTAAACTGAAGACTTCATGGACATCTTCCAACCAAGGGAAAACTTCATAAGCAAGCCGATGAAATAAGGGAAAATATGTATATACACTAAGATACATTAGTATACAAAGAGACACACCCAATATTGAGGGCTCAAGAATAACATCTTTTCATGTAGAGCCTATTTCTAGGCTCATCCAACATATTCCCTTCATAATCCTCCAATTCATAAGCTCCATTTTCTAAAAAACATCGCACGATATAAGGACCGTGCCACATGGGGTTGAAATTTTCTTCCCCCAATAGTTCTTTGGCTTGGTCATACAATAGGACCAAGTCACACTTAGTGTACTACCGAGGACAAACATACATTTCATACTGAACCTTAACACATCATTTATTCACTTCGATAGTTGTCGAGGCATCTCGACATTGCTCATCTAGATGCTCTAGGTGCATGAGGCATTCTTCAAGATCGGATGTGTCAGGGAGGAGCTCAATTTATAGTTTAAGGGAAGGCATTTCACATTCAATCGGAAGGATCAACTCCACACCGTGTATTAACTGAAAAGGAGAAAAGTTGGTGGAAGTATTTATTGTGGTTCGATATGCCGAAAGAATAGGGTAAAGCATTAGATTCCAGTCAGATTTACTCTGGCTGATAGGTTTTTGCAAGATGGTTTTCAGAAATTTATTCACAGCCTCTACTTGTCCATTTTCCTGGGGATAATAAGAGGAAGAATTACCATGTTTAAACCCCAGTTTTGATGCTAAATCCTTCATCATTTCATTTTGAAAGTGACTTTCATGATCACTGACAATCTCCTTTGGGATTCTAAACCGAGATATAATTTGGTTGAATATGAAGAATGTTGTCTTCTTACCATCAGATTTAATGGTACGCATGCCTCTGCCCATTTAGTGAAGTAATCCACGAGCCACAATAATATGTTGATGCCCCCTAACCAAAGTTGGGTTACAGTCCATAAAATCCACCCCCCACTTGGTGAAGGGACTGACGGTGATGACTGGGTGAAGAGGGGTTGGATGTGAGAACATTTTCCAAGTGAACACCTAGCAAGGGTGACACTTCTTGACCACTTCAACACAATATTTAAAAATTGACAGCCAAAAATAACCGGCTTGCAAAATGTTTTGGGTTTTCGCAAGCCTAGATAGATGACCGCCACAAGTCCTGTTGTGGCAGTCATTGAGAACCAACTCAACTTCTGTGTGAGTTAAGAAATGATAAAAAATATTATCTACTCCTCAACGATACAAAGTGTCGTCGATGACAAGGTATTTTTTAGTTTGATGGTGTATACATCGTCAATCGTTTCTTGACAGATGTTGGGATAGCTTCAAGGTTTGAAGATAGACTAGAATGTCTCCATACCAGGGGTTCGAAGATGATATAAGGAAGATATGTTCATCCTAAAATGAATCTTCATGAATAACGTCCTCATATAGTCAAGGGAAGTCTAATATCAACTCAGCAAAAACTAGTGATTTTTTAGACTTCGTTGAAGCAAAATCAAGATCAAATTCTTGAAAAATCACAATCCACTTATTGTATTTTCCCCATATGATATGCCTAGTAAGGAATTATTTAAATGGATTGATATCAACAACTATGGTAGTTTTTCAAATTAATATATAATGTCGTAATCTTTGAACCTCATGTACGACAACCAAGTCTAGTTCCTCAACGTGAGAGTATTTAAGTTTAGGACCGACTAAGTTTCAACTAAGATAATAGACAATGTGCTCATGGATCTCATCGTCCTCCTGAACTAGAACCATACCAACCGTCCCATCGGACGTGGAAATATAAAGGAAATAGTCTCTACTGTATTATAGAGGCTTCAACAGAGGCATCGATACCAAGGATTTCTTAAGAGCAATGAAGTATTCATGGGCTCGCTCATCCCATATAAATGGAGTGTCCTTCTTCAAAATATGCATGAAACCCTTAGTTAAATTGGCATATTTCACTATGAACCAACGCAAGAAGTTAGCCTTCCCCTGTAAACCCTAAAGTTGACGAATGTTGCACAGGGGAGGAAATCAAAGTATTTCCTCAACCTTAATAGGATCCACCATGATCCCATGCTCAGAGACTAAGAATCCTAAAAGAAGGACAGACCTAATGCAAAAGATTCACTTGTGAGGGTTCAAATGGATGCAATAATAATGACAACTCTCAAATATTATTCGAAGGTGAGTGGAATGATCTACTCTCTTGTGAGAGTGAGTAGTGAGATCGTCAATATAAGATTTGACAATATGTTTGATATCATGAAAAGAAAAGGTCATAGTGCATTGGAAGGTTGCTCCGACGTTTTTAAGGCCGAAAGGAATTTTCTGGTATGCAAAAGTACCCCAAGGAAAAATAAACTTATTCTTATGTTGATCCTTGGGTTTGATTTGAATTTGATTATATCCTAAAATTTGGTCCATAAAATAAAAAACTTCACTTCCCGTGCACTCATCAGTAATTTGATCAATGAAAGGAGTCGGGAAGTTGTCCTTAGGAAAATCCTTGTTCGGGTCTCGAAAATCCATACATACGCGGATGGTTCCTTGATTCTTATTCAAGGGAACGGGGTTGGACATCCATTCAATCAAGGGAACCAGATAGATGAAACCAACATTAAGTAGCTTCTCTACCTCTGTCTTAATAGTAGGGGCCTTCCTAGGATTAACAACTCTAAAACGTTGTCGAACAGGTCTAGCATCCAGATAAGTATTGATCTCATGTTTAACAATTCTAGGGTCGATCCCTGACATCTCTTCGTACAACCAAGAGAATACATCACAAATTTTTTTGAAGAGATCGGTTTAGATCTGAATTTATTCAGGCAAACGATCTGCATCGATATACATGTTCTCAATTTTTCCAGGAATTTGAGAGATGTTGATCATGACAGTAGGAGAAATATTTTCCATGTTTTCTTAGACATAAATACCATGTGTATCTAGTGGAACCACAATGTGACCAACCATCTCACTCAAGGTAGATTTGAAGTCGTCCAGTTCAATCCTAAAAAAAATTGGGAGAAAATAGGAGCGATGATGCATATCGTCCCAATGCCTGTCAGGACCAGACATATCCTCTAATATGGATTCATACTAAGGTAAAGTATCATCGAGGAAATCATATGAAAAATATGATTGGGTGGCCCATACGGGATCTAGAACGTGATCCTCCTCATTCGTCTGTGAGGATAAAGGATCTGGGTCAACAATAGTGTTAAGAATAGATTGGTACACAACCTCTACCTCTGATAATGGAATTGTCATCCCAATATGTGACTAACCTTCACAAGACATGGTTGGGGAAGGTAGGGTCCAAGGATCGTTGACATATGAAGTATGGAAAGGGAAAAACCTTATTGACGACAAATACCTACTAGAAATGGAATAAATGTGATGGATTGGTGCCATGAAATCAAAGCTACCCATGAGAGAGGAGTACATTCCGACACCAATATCCTCGATTTCCTGTAGAGAATTGTTGATCACTAGGATTGAAGGTCTAACGGATGCACTAGGACTAGCATGCGCAAAGGACAATTGATCGATTGTCACTATTTTCCCTTCGTGAGGAAAACATAAAGTGTGGAAAACAGAAAACATAATTGCGGTCATGGAATAAGTCCAATTACGTCCGAGTAAAAAATTATAGTAAAGGGGCACATCAACCACCTTGACATCAACCTCCATTGTCTTTCCACCTAACTGGACCAGAAAAGTGGGAAGAATTCCGTGGGGTCGAAAAGAATGCCCAGCAAAAGTGGTCAACATAGTCATAGATTGGTATAGAGTCAATGGTTTTCCAACAGGTTAGAGACATCACACATGTTGCAACAGCTTCATCAATTACAATGTGTTTGATGGTATATTTTGTGTAATCCACATGGATTTGAAGGGCCACATGGTAAGGAAATAGAGGCTTAACATCTGTGATGTCAAACTTAATAACCTTCAATCCACATGGGTCTAGAACTCCTAAAGCAGATAACAAGGATTTCCTTTGTGAAGGACACGTCTGGAGCACCTCCAAAGCCGACATCGCACAAGGGGTTTGACCCAAATCTTTGACAATCGAATATTTTTGGGCACCTATGGAATTAGGATTGTGGAAAAAGTGTTTTAGTACTCCTTTTGGAATACGAGGCGGAGGCTCTGGATTTTCAATCTACAAAGGTGTTTCCGAAGGAGGGGGAGGCTCTAGACCTATAACAGTTTGTGAAGAACCATAATCATGAGATAGAGTGACTACATTAATGTGAGAGTTGACCATGTTAAAACATAGACGGTCACCTTCATGTGTCAGGGGGTTTTGACTACTGCTTGACGCATTTTTGGTGTTGGAGGACCCTGAAGCCATGTGTTGATTATGTGGAAACGGATTGGTCAACACAATGGGTGGTTGCAACAAGAGCCTTAAGGATTCCTTGATTTTGGGGCATAGGTGGGTAAGGTGATCATCTTTACAAATTTTACAAGGAAACTTCACCTTCCATTTTTCTTTATTTCCCTCACCAGTGTTATTATTATATCTATCATTGTTAGTGTCGTCCTTAGATTTGTTATTATTTTTCCCACCCTTACTATTATTACCTCGTCCTTTCTTTCTATTCCCTCCTAGTTTTTGGCTACCATTTGGGTTGGTCGACGATTGTATAGAATGCACATTTGTTGACTGAGTGGAAGTGTAGGATGAAGTAAAATATTGTCCTGCTACAGGATGTCTTAGAGACAATTCCTTCAACTGGTTAGTCACCAAGTTTGTAGACTTAGCATTTTCAAAGCCTGTGATGCCATCAGCATGAGGCCCAGATTTTTGTCTAGGGTCATAATTCGACCGCGTCACATCAACAAGAATTTAATACAAAATTCCAGACTGAGCATATATGAGGTCCAATTGATGGGCTTTGAAAATAGCTTCTTCCTCAGATGTTACCTCGGATGTAGAAACATCTTTTGAAATATAAGGAAATAAGGAATTAAGGAACCACTTCAACAAAAACTCTATAGGAATGTAGGCTTTGATCAACCTCTTCCATATACGCCATTCTTGGATATGGTCCGAGATATGTGTGGCTTTATCTTGGCGAAAGGATGACAAAAGTTCTATGTCGGTATCATAACGAACCAACAACTGGAAGTGGTTGAGAAAGACCAAAATCATCTGATTAAAGTTTTCGTATGTTCCCTCTGGTAGCTCAATGTACCATTTCATGGAAACCCCCATGAGAGCATGTTGAAATAGTATCAGAAAAATAGAATCATCATTAAAGGATTTGGATGAGCACCAAAGATGAAAAGTAGTAAAATAATTACATGGATCCTTTCCAGTCTTTCCCTTGAATTTTGGAATGTCTGGAGGAAGCTTGGTGGGGATAGGGGGCCATGATGGATCATGATGCACCGGGTCATTCATTAATCTTGAAAAATATGGTAGATTAAGCGTGGCCAGAAAAAGGAGTCAGGGTTGCGGCGTCTGAACCCATGCTCTTGGGAAACATTGGTGTTGAGGAATTGTAGACCATCTAGGGTTCTGGTATACACCATGGCCCTATCTATTAGGGTAATATCCTCCTCCAAACTAATTCATAAGAGGTTGTATGGGAACCATACTTGCAAGAGCGACATAGTGAGGGTGATAAAAAATTCCCCCAACTTGAGGAGCTCCAAGATGGGGGTTTCCCATAGCATGGGACTGACTCCCTCCGGGTGGAAATCTGGAGGATAGAGGTGGATTTGTCATGACATATGCATTTTTTGGAATCGGCATGGAGGTATAAGGGGGAAAAGACATAATATAGGAAGTGGATTTTCCACCTAGTTGAGTACTCCATCCAAGAGAATCGAGACTAGGATTAGACCCGGAAGGAAAAGGAGGTTGGGCTCCAACCGTAGGAGTCGTTTGGGGAATATGACCTCCCCCAAATGAGAGAGGAGTATGTGAAGGAGCCATGACCCCAGGTCCAAGACTAGGATTTTCATTATTCGCTGGAATGGAGGATGAAATTTTTTACGTCATATCAGGCATACCAAAATAAAAAGGGTTAGAGACCGAAGGTATGGACTGAGCATTGTATCTCAACGTACCAAAAATAGACCCGAAAGGGTTCATTACTATGGGTCGAGTAGAAACCATAGGTTGCATAGGAGTAAGGATGGGAACCTTTGGCACAACAACTATAGTGACTGAAGGAGTTGAAGGAATCCCATTAACCACATAAGGTATAGGAGTCGAGGGACTCCTAGTGTCATTCAAACTCGACTCATTACTCATAATTAGATAATCACAAGTCTGGCATGTGGATATATATGTACCACATATATTAAATTTATACCTTTTAGAAGGCAACTTCGGTAAAGACTCAAACTACGGTGGTAACTTCAAAAAATGATGAGACCTGCGAGGAGGTTGGTCTTGCTCCACAATGACTCAAGACTTGAGATATAAAACCAAATCCTAGGGCCAAGTAACAATCAGAGAGAACACCAAAATAAATCAAAAAGGACAAATGCACACAAACATGATATAGTATATGAAAAGGGCCTCCCTCACTAGAGTAGGTATGCCTTGCCCAAGAGGGGCCCCTTCAAAATATTGGATGTATCAAAATCAATTATAAGGGCCCTCATGGGCTTAACAAAACAGTCAATCAGACCCCCCCGGAGAGGTAATCCTCCATAAAGGTTGTGTGTTTTCCGACCCTTATTTGACTTAGGGTACCTACAAAATAATCCCTGCAAGTAACATATGTGGCTACCTATGTCAAGCAACTAAAGCCACCACAATATAACCAATGTGTAGGTGAACAGTCATAACTATGGTCCACCATATGGGAAGGGTAACAAAGGTCGAAATTGTGAAAGAACCACCTCTCATGGAGGTAAAGGTACTAGCAAGACCCCCATATACGAATGGAACCACAAAATATCTCTGATGCTAAGAAGGTATTAGAGGGATATCTCTGGTGTCAACGGAGCCTCCTGACGTCACTAATTACACAATGGATTTCACCACTCCTTGGCTAGACACATATGTTTAGTTTAATATCCTTGGATAATTTTACTCACAAAATCCTATTCCAAGGCCCTATATCATTTGCATGTTTGTGTACTCTGAAAAATAAAATTGTTTCTAATCAATTTTAGTTATTCAGTGTTACTTTTAATGGATTTTGATTACTCAATAGGTATGGTCGTGAAACTGATGATATTATGACTCAACATATCAAATAAATGAATATAAAAATAATGCTAAGTCCTAATATTAAATTCTGAAGAGATGGTATGCTTCACATGCAACTTTCAATGCAACTTCTACAATTTCAATAAAATGCAATCTTTCCAAATGTGTCAAGATCAAGATAATCAAAAGAGAAAATGCCATAACGCAAAATGAGCAATTTTTTTTTTTGTATTTTCAATATAAAGAAAATAAAATGCAAGGACCGAAATAACAACTTCACACACAGACCCTACTGCAATCAAAAAGATACAAGCCAAGGAGGATACCAGGAAGTAAACACTCAGACCAATGTGCAATGAAAACTAATGAAAAATATGATAAGAAACAATATCGCCCAAAAATTCAACAATAAGAAGGTTTCCTATCACTCTGTAAGAACTCAACAATTAGGAAAAAGACCCAAGAAGACTCAGCAACCAACCAAACTCAGCCAACAAACACCAAACTCAGCCAACAAGCCAAAAAGTTGATGTACGTGGTTGTTTGAGAAAAACTCGCATATGCACGTGCCCTATAGAAGGATAACTCATGTATGTATGTGTTTTTCAAGGGAAAACCCACGTATATTTAGTAAAACACTTCCAAGGCAAGGATTAGGCCAATAAACTCAGATGCAAAGTAAAAATAGGCTCTCAAGAAATCATGAGACAAGGAAACTCAAGCTAACAGAGAGAAATCCAAGGAGAAAAACACTCCAAACCCCAAACAAAAGATTTAAAACCCAGTATGGTCGCTAATTCTGTTATGAGGAAAATCTCTCTATGGCATGGGGTAAACCACAATAGACAGAATGACACGCATAAATCAACTCTAATCTCAAGTATGTTATATAAATGAAAATGCTAACAAGATAAGATCAATAGCCTACCTCGTATGGACGTTCAATGAAGACCACCGTTGAGCACGCAACTCAAAGCTTTATACCTGCAACTTGTCCTCAAAAACCAAGATACACACGCATATGGTGATAATATATAATTTTAGCACATAAAATATCATAATCCATTAACATACAGGACAAATACTCCCATGGAATAATAATTCAAACATTTGCAAGATCTCAATTCGATGAGAAAAGAGTATTTCTATTAAAAAAAATAGTAGAAGTGTATAGGTGACAAACTTATGTGTCGGTACATCTCGGAACCGAGAAACTAAGTCCCTTCCAGTTGGGCCTCCTCCACTTCAATTCTTCACCAAAGACAAGCTCATATAAAGGAGACAATGTGGCTCTCCATAAAAAATGGAAGAGCTTGGGGGATGAACAATGAGTTCAAACTTTAAAGGATAAAGGGATGCAGACTCATTGTGAAGTGAGAATTTATCCAGAGTATCTTTGCTCTCAAAAGTTGAATTTTCTCCTCTTCTATGGCTTGGATATGTCTCAATTTATAGCCTTCAAATGGAACTGAATGGCTGAGTTAGAACATTTCCAGCATATGGAAGGTCATGGATCATGGATCTCGTGACGTGACATGGAAACATGACAAAAATTTTAATTTTGAGCACCAAACCCGATGTATGTGGGTTGTAGTGGAGCAACCTGTGTATACGCTTGTTGTCTAACTGGTAGGGTGCGTATATGTGGAAAAATGTTCTTTTTTGGCTCTAGAAGGTGAAAAGGGGACTTCAAGTCTGCATAGGGAAATGGAAAGGCCATCCAAGCAAGTTTCATGGGGTGAGGCAAAATTAGCTATAACAATGTTGGTGTAGAGTTTTTTCTTTTAGTTTTAATTGTAGATTTTAACCTCATACAATTATTTATTGCAAACATATTTTTAGGAAAAGAACATAAAAGATACAATGGAAAATACAAACATTACACAGATATTTTTCCCCTGGAAAACCAACATATTATGTATTCATTCATTGTGATACATTGTTTACAATACAATATACATATAGGAGCCAACGACATCCAAAACCCTAACCCAATGACCTGGATTAGTCAACAACCCTAATTCCTTAACTGAAAATAGACAATCATTGGAAAAAACCATGTGCCGAAAAACTGCCCAACAATGGACATGAAAATCGAGACAATACGAAAAATGAGGCAAAATGCGACATGTTTCCCGAGGCAAAAAAAATCTCGGGGGTGCTTCCCCTACGTGCCCGACACAACATAACAAACACTACATCTATTCATGCAAATAATATAACACATACCCAACATTATCCCACTTGTTTTCTTTGCATACAGGGGGTTACAGGATTACATAGTAAACAATCCAGGGAAACAATGCCCATAGATCCTCTACACTAAGAGAACTTCTCAGTTCTCACATATTTTTTTAATGAATCTGTAACATTATTCAAAGTGTCCACCTTCATCAGTAACACTTTCTTTTCTTCAACCATGTCTCTCACAAAGTGATATTGAATATCAATATGGTTTGTCTTTGAATGATAAGTCGGGTTTTTCGCCAGA
>ML841999.1:0-12982 GCA_009831015.1 Picea engelmannii
TTTACTACAACACTAAGTGCTTTTGGAATTGAGCATATATAGTGCGCAGCTATCTTTGAAACAAAAGACTTCCCTGGGTTGATAATTTATGTTTCACTTGGTTGTTTAAAATTAATTAAGCAATTATAGTGACCAACATTTTGCTATGTCATTTGGTTTTTTATGATTATTTATATATTAAACCCTAATCCCTAATGTCCTTTTGAGTGTAAGTTTTGCAGGCATAATGACTTCGAGGTTCCTATACAGGGATGCAGACATATTTTTTCTTTGTCATCGCGTGTTCTGATTGTTTTTTATGGTTTTTTGTATAAAACCTCGAGCGTGGTCTTTGTCAATTCTTGCACTCACAAATACATGACAACACGATCGAGCATACTTTTATCACTTTTTCGGGCTCAACAAGGTTATATGAAAAAGGAACCCCCCTGGAGTCCTCTTTAAGCTCTTTTCAGACTCTCTAAACATGAAAAGATAGCCAAGCGACCTTGCTATTTTCACGCTCGATAAAGTATCTGAAGTACGAGTCTGGTGAACGATAATTTATCTCTTTTTCGGTCTCATCCAGACTATTTTACGAAAAAGGAACTGAGAGAGTTCTCTTTTAAGTGTTTTTCCAGACTCTATAATCATGAAAAACCTTCGAGTTTTCTATCTCTGGAATCGTTAAACAAACATCGATAGACCCGTAATGGGACCAAACCACTCCTTCTTAGGGTTCGTTAAACATACTCCGAAGGACTTATCTGAAGGATAAGCTTATATCAACAAGCATATGTTATACTCCTCAAGCTTGCGTAAAAATAAAGAGGTACTCACCAAAAATGGTGGGGGAAAATTTGGGAAAGGGATACGTTTTCATCTTCATATTGATTGGCAGTAAGTGTCGCTCTTGAACATGACACCCCCTATTCATCATTTAAAGCCGGTTTGGGAAATCCATTTGCCTCTCATTCAATTTTCTACAAGGTCATTCCCTGTGTCGTCTTTGAGTCAATGCTGCCAAATCATTGGTCGTGTCGTTCATATGTTCAAGAGAAGTCCATCTGAAACCTATATTGAGTCGGCCATCTGCAGTTGTCCATTCTCTCTGTGTCGGCCTTCCCTGTGTCCGGTTCAATTTGTATAATAATCTATTTCACCTTCAAAATATGTTACTCAGTTCGTGTCATTGATGGGGGATACATCAAGGCCCTCCTGTGACGAGTTTTGTTCCGTCGACTTCAACTCATTATCTGGAATCAAGACTTAGAAATTATTTGGTACCTTGGAGCTTACATGCCTCAATGGAAGGTGTCCTCTCTTTTGACAGTGGGTTTAAATCATTGACCCCTGATCGAAAGATTCCATTGGATGTTCGACTTCAACTCATTCATTCACACTCGATGGATTGTACTAGGGTACCTTGGGAGTCATTGACATCAATGGTGATTTCCCTCGCAGTTGTTAACGGTTTCATCAATGACCGGTAATCAAGTGGTTTCTACCATGTTCGACTTCAACACATGTAATCACATGGTTAGATTCATACTTTGGGCGACGAGATTGAAGACCCTATATATCATCTCTTTTGTCCAGGTTGCGATGGAGTATGTATAATCTGTGACACATAGATCCACTGTGTATGTCTCGTGGCTATGTCGTCTCAATTTGAAATTTCTCGCATAGATCCACAATGTATTTCTGGTGGCTATGCTATATTTTGACGGCATGGATCCACAGTGTATGATTGGTGGCCATGACCTATGTCTACAATGTCTTCCGTCTATGATATGAGTATGGGAATGCCTACCTCAGAATTGGTATATATGATATTCTATAGATGCTTGGTTGTTCGCAAGTTTCTGATTAGATGTGCTCCTGGTTTCCAACACACACATGAAACTTACAAAGTCTTTCGGCTGTCACTGGTTCCAACCTCATACTTTGGGGGGAATTATGTTACCCATGATTTTGGTCATCATGATGATATATTGATGATGGTGTACTCAGGCTGTTCATAAGAACTTTCTCCTGAGAAAAGTTACTTTCATATATTTCCAGAAAACTCATTTTTGAAGGAGGTTCGTAGGCTGCTAATATATTTGGGTGCGAGAATGCCTGATTCTCGCAGGCTACCTTAAGCCAGGGTGATAACTTATCACAATGTGTTGAATAGCTAGGGTCCGAACTCTTCCGAAAGCATGGAAAAATATGAATTCTCGATGTTTCTAGAAAGGAATCTTCTAGAAGGATGGGTTGGCATTCAAATGATTATCCTTGTACTGGATTCCCTGATATTTTGGGATCATTCTTATCCAAGAAACTAATTTATTCTTCCCTATATATTGAGGTAATTCTCATGGAGCTTGGTACCTTGGAGCTTGCATGCCTCAATGGTAGGTTTCCTCGCTTTTGAAAGTGGGTTTAAATCATTGACCCCTGATCGAAAGATTCCATCGGATGTTCGACTTCAACTCATTCATTCACACTCGATGGATTGTACTAGGGTACCTTGGGAGTCATTGACATCAATGGTGATTTCCCTCACACTTGTTAACGGTTTCATCAATGACTGGTAATCAAGTGGTTTTTGCCATGTTCGACTTCAACACATGTAATCACATGGTTAGATTCATACTTTGGGCGACGAGATTAAAAACCCTGGATATCATCTCTTTTGTCTAGGTTGCGATGGAGTATGTATAATCTACAACACATAGATCCACTGTGTATGTCTCATGGCTATATCATCTCAATTTGAAATTTCTCGCATAGATCCACAGTGTATTTTTGGTGGCTATGCTATATTTTGACGGCATGGATCCACAGTGTATGATTGGTGGCCATGACCTATGTCTACAATGTCATCTATCTATGATCTGAGTATGGGAATGTCTACCTCAGAATTGGTATATATGATATTCTATAGATGCTTGGTTGTTCGCAAGTTTCTGATTAGATGTGCTCCTGGTTTCCAACACACACATGCAACTTACAAAGTCTTTCAGATGTCACTGGTTCCAACCTCATACTTTGGGGGGAATTCTATTACCCATGATTTTGGTCATCATGATGATATATTGATGATGGTGTACTCAGGCTCTTCATAATAACTTTCTCCTGAGAAAAGTTACTTTCATCTCTTTCCAGAAAACTCATTTTTGAAGGAGGTTCACAGGCTGCTAATATATTTGGGTGCGAGAATGCTTGATTCTCGCAGGCTACCTTAAGCCAGGGTTTGAAGTTCTCGCACCGTGTTGAATAGCTAGGGTGCGAACACTTCCTAAAGCATGGAAAAAGATGAATTCTCTATGTTTCTAGAAAGGAATCTTCTAGAAGGATGGTTTGGCATTCAAATGATTATCCTTGTACTGGATTCCTTGATATTTTGGGATCATTCTTATCCAAGTAACTAATTCATTCTTCCCTATATATTGAGGGAATTCTCATGGATCTTGGAACCTTGGAGCTTGCATGCCTCAATGGCAGGTTTCCTCGCTTTTAATAGTGGGTTTAAATCATTGACCCCTGATCGAAAGATTCCATCAGATGTTCGACTTCAACTCATTCATTCACACTCGATGGATTGTACTAGGGTACCTTGTGAGTCATTGACATCAATGGTGATTTCCCTCGCACTTGTTAACGGTTTCATCAATGACTGGTAATCAAGTGGTTTCTGCCATGTTCGACTTCAACACATGTAATCACATGGTTAGATTCATACTTTGGGCGACGAGATTGAAGACCCTAGATATCATTTCTTTTTTCCAGGTTGCAATGGAGTATGTATAATCTGCGACACATAGATCCACTGTGTATTTCTCGTGGCTATGTCATCTCAATTTGAAATTTCTCACATAGATCCACAGTGTATTTCTGGTGGCTATGCTATATTTTGACGTCATGGATCCACAGTGTATGATTGGTGGCCATGAACTATGTCTACAATGTCATCCATCTATGATCTGAGTATGGGAATGCCTACCTCAGAATTGGTATATATGATATTCTGCAGATGCTTGGTTGTTCGCAAGTTTCTGATTAGATGTGCTCCTGGTTTCCAACACACACATGCAACTTACAAAGTATTTCGGCTGTCACTGGTTCCAACCTCATACTTTGGGGGGCATTCTGTTACCCATGATTTTGGTCATTATGATGATATATTGATGATGGTGTACTCAAGCTCTTCATAAGAACTTTCTCCTGAGAAAAGTTACTTTCATCTCTTTCCAGAAAACTCATTTTTGAAGGAGGTTCGTAGGCTGCTAATATATTTGGGTGCAAGAATGCCTGATTCTCGCAGGCTACCTTAAGACAGGGTGCGAACTTCTCGCACTGTGTTGAATAGCTAGGGTGTGAAATCTTCCTAAAGCATGGAAAAAGATAAATTCTTGATGTTTCTAGAAAGGAATATTCTAGAAGGATGGGTTGGCATTCAAATGATTATCCTTGTACTAGATTCCCTGATATTTTGGGATCATTCTTATCCATGTAACTAATTCTTTCTTCCCTATATATTGAGGGAATTCTCATGGAAAAGGTTAAGCAAGATTCATTGGAGAATTGGTGAAAGAATTGTGTGAAGGACTTAGCTTGAACAACAGCTTGAAGACTCTAGCAAGTCTATCAAGAGGATTTGATATTCTTCATACAAGGATTGAGCAAGTGTGTGTGTCGAAGCCAAGATCCATCGAAAGGAAGCTTGTGACATCAAGGCTATCAGGTTGTAATCTTTACTTTCAATTAATATGATATAGCGGCATGTTCCTTTCCCATAAAGCTATTCTCACTTTATTGTGTAATTCCTTGATCATACACATAAGTTGACTATTGAATATATTGTGCTATCTTCACTTTGGTTGGTTTGTGTTGTCTTGGTCTTGACCTCAGGAGAGCATCGGAGCGAAGTGGGAGCAATAGAGACCCCAGGAAGCGATATAAAGGTATGTTATTAGTTCCTTCCTACTAGTTAATTCAATGGTCAAAACTTAGGGAAAGAGTCATGTCCTGTCCTGTTTTGTTCTAGATCCAGATGGATCTAGGGAGATCTGTTAGGGTTCACACCTACCGATTAGTTCGATAACACCAGGGTAGAGGTCTTAGATGAATAACATAACTTAGAGATTTTCCTACTTCTACTAGCACGCATTGCTCAAACCATTTCTGGGTCTCCAAAGCCACTTGGACGTGGCAGTGGGATTGCATACATGGTTTGAACAACTCAGGTTTATTCCAATAATTGAAAAATTGAAACTAGCAAAAAGAGAACCTAAAACTTGCAATTGATTTTAAAACTTTGATTTAATGAGATGAGTTAATTTTATCTTCTTTATGCAAATAAAGCTAAATAAAACCAAAGAAATGGGACACAACCCCGAAAAACAAGAAAAAACAAAAGACACCAGTTTCCCCCCACAGGCAGGGGAAACAACTAAAGACAAGTTTTTTGGCTCGCTAACTTTATTAAAATCTTAAACTACTTTATTTTTATAGACACTTGATCTTTATATTGAGAGATCAAGTGTTTACAAAGATTTTTCAAGAAGTAAAATGAAATACAAAGCTCCCAGGAGCACTGGGAGGCTGAAACTTCAAGAAATGGGTGGAGCCTCCTCTTGTACCTGTTACTTCTACAAGAAAACATCAAACAATTAAACCCAAAAGAAATCCAAACACACTTTCGAAGTGTCTTTGGTCAACTCAAAAAATTTGCTAAAAAGGGACTAAGATAAACTAGGATAAAATGAGGGAAAGTAACTAAGGAGTGAGAGCTAGATAGCTAGCCTCCTTAGGATATTTTAGGCTGATTTAAAATAAGCAAGCAAAGCAACTTTAGATTTCATATTTATAACTTTGAAAGCATGTAAATATTTTCCTATTACTAGCCTCCAAAAATACTAAGAAATCAAAGGCTAACTTAAGACAAACTTAGGCTAGATCTAGAAAAAAGATGTAATTCTTTAACAAACTTTAGATAGAACCTTTTTAGAGATGCATGAAAATAAACTAGAGTAAATTTATATTTTCTATTATCGACTATACTCTTGCATGCAATAGAGAACCAAAGAAACCAATTTTTTTGTAGAAATTTGAGTGAGAGAGGGGAAGAGACAACTTGAAGACAAGAACTTGGGCAATGGTGTTCCTTTGATGTATTGAAGAGGGAAATCCTTCAGATTGGATGAATTTGAAATTGTTTGAAGTTAAAACTAGAACCTTCCACTCCTCCAAACTAGAGATCCTGCAAACTTAAGACAATCTTGCAAAGAAATTGTTAAATACCCTACACATAAAATCTTGAAAACATGAGATTAAACCGATAATAGCATGAAATCATAGGTTTCAATGTGCTATATCAATATTTAGTAATACAAGCAAGTTTACTAATATCTTATTAATGAACAAATGATAATTGCAAGAAAGATAATTTTACCATACTCAACACATCACCAAAGGAGAAGATCCTCCACACATTTGCACAAAACACCATGTAGAACTCCAAAGTCTTTATTCAATTCTTCAAATAGAAAATGATACAATGCATATACGTCTTCCCAAAAAACTCCAACTAACAAATGGAGAGGGGTATCCTTTCTTATATAGCAAAAGAGGCGACAACTCCAATGAGAGATGTGGAAGTCTGAGAGGAGATGCACATAGGTAAAGGGGAGTGGCGCATGTAGAAGAGTGGAGATGTGTGGAGGTGAGGGGTAGTGAAGTAGGGTGAAAGGGGAGTGATGGACATGGAGGTGGAGTGAAGTGGGAGTGAGTGGAGTGGAAGTGGAGTAGTGAGGGCATGTGGCTGCCATGGGATGTGCACCGCCCCTCCTAAATGCGACATCTAATCAAGTGGGGTCGAGTCCCTACATTGGGATCTCCTCCACACCTTTCTACTCAAGTGAAGTCACCTCACTCTCTGCTAAACTATCCTTAGCCTTCAGTCAACTGGCAACAAGGCAAAAACATGTTTCTGACATGTTCCCCAGTTTCCCGAAAAAAAAATAGGGATTTAATTAAATTACCCCTTTTTTGTATTTTTTGAGTAAATTTCATTTTTTAGTGAAAATAATCACTTTTTTTCCTTGAAAGAAAGGAAATAGGGGTTTACATGATACTCTGGACTGGAAAATGACCATAAATATGGCATCTGACAATTTTTGATGCCATATTTTTACAATTTATTTCTTTACAATTTAAAAATTCCATTTTTGCGAGAATTTTATTATTTCTGTAAAAGATTAAAAAAAAACCTATTAAAACTAGCCACAACTTCCATATGACTCAATTAAGATGACCTAGTATGAAATCATATACATTAAGACACTAGGCATTGGTTATACAATGCCAAGGCATAACCACCAGCACATACTCCATCTTTGGAGTCAGTCTCTGGAGTGAAAAAACTTATAAATTATTAATCGCCCACAAACGCAGGCAAAAAACTAATTAACAAGTGAAAAAAAACACTCTAGAGTACATGCTCGTACCTAGGTCTTACATGGCCGATAGCCTTTTACAATATTTCATACTCAGGTAATTTATTACAATGATGGAAATGCGAAAAAAAGTGGTCTTTTGAAATACCAACTGAACTCTGAACTCTGAACTCTGAACTCTGAGCATTTTTTTGCTCAGTCTTTGGTGGATCATCACGAAATCCATCTAGTGCAACTTTGGTGGATAACATGCCCCGTTTGGGTAAGTTAGTACACCAACTTTCCGGGGTCGTAACTTTTGCATACGATCTCTGTTTTAGGCGCAAGATATCCCGTTTGAAAGGTATTGTCGAGGAGATTCAATTTTGGGCCTCAATTAGAGCCTCCGAATATCATTGAGAAGATCGATCTCGTAAAAAATTCATCTAGGACCTTAAAATGGCCCCAAAAGTTAAAAACTGGTAAAACTAGTAAATTTCCAAAATTACCAGAAAATTGTTTTGAGCGAGTTGGAAAAGGTGGGTGGCCACTGATATCCACATGGATCACTTCATTGAAGGAAATTTCCATGGTTTTGTAGTTGGTGATGATGGGTCCCAACGTGATAAGACACTAGACTCCCAAAATGATATTAGTATCTGGTAGGTCCATCACATAAAAGTCTGGTGCCAAGTCATGCCTACCCAAGGTAAGCTTCATCCCTAGAATGTACCTGTCACAAGGCATGGTGCGCCCACCTACTACCTCCACACAAAATCCCTCAAACTCCACTGTAGGTATATGCCTTCTTTTCAGTAAGGCTAAATCTATGAAGTTGTGTGAAGCTCACCCATCAATGAGTATTGAAACCTTTTGTCCTTGAAGCACTCCTCTCATCCTGAAGGTATTGAATTTAGGAACCCCATTGATGGATGCTATTGTAACCTTCTTGTTTCTTCCCCTTCTTCATTTTATGTAGGGTCCACTCTAGGTGGATTTGCTTCTATGTTATGGATATGGCCAAAATATTCCTCCTCATCATCATTAGAAATTACCTCAATATAATGGGCCTTGCCCTTACCCATACATATGTTCCCTAGCTCCCAAGGTTCTTTGCATGAGAAGCACAATTGCTTCCTCCTTAATTCTCTCCTAGTAGCCTCATCCATTCTTCCCTTTCCTCTTTCAACCCCCCTTTGGTCTCACCCCCCCTAGTTTATGGGTGGTCTAGGGGAAAACTTGGTTTTTGCTGCAAATCTCATCAAGTCTCTAGTCCTATATAACTCCTCATGTAATTTGGTAGGCTTCAAATCCTTGACACAACATTTTAGGGGTTCCATCAATCCCTTTGTAAGGAGCATCACTAGTATCACCTGAGACACATCTGGCACCATCATTTCTATCCTTTGAAATTCTTCTATATAGATCTCTAGTCACCCAGTTTGTCTGAGTTGTGTGAGTTCCTTGAAATGTAGCTTTGGATATCCTTGATCAAACCTATTCATAAGTCTCTAAGTGAACTCTATGTAAGTAGTGATCTGGTTATGACCCAAGGTGGTCAAACCATGGTACCACCAATAATGAGCTTTTCCCTCCAAGTACATGGTGAAAAACTTGATGGCATCCATCTCCCTCATGGGGTAAAGTTGCAAGTAGGTGTCTAGCTTATGTACCCAAGTTTGCACAGATAACTTGGGAGACCCATCAAAGTATGGAATCTCCATTTTACCTGCCTTGTGCTCCAATTCATTATTATTCTTTTGATAGTTTATGGCTTGACCCCTTAATTTGATACCACAATTGTAATACCCTGTTTCCCCCAGTCTGTAAAAATAACTATATTGGCCAAGAACTATGGCAAACTCAAAGATGTGAATGTTTGATTTGATGGACCTTTGTATAAAAGGTCGATGAATGTAAATTATGTTATGAATATGTGTTGCATGACTGCTGGGAGGGGGATGTGCTAAGAGAGACCATGATGGCTAATGAGAGGTGGTGGAAGGGACCTGGAATGGTTGCGTTAACTTCCACTGAGCCAGTACAGTACTAGTTTATACTTGCTCAAAAGCCAAAGCAACTCTCTGATCCTGGAAGGGATTTCCCATAAGATTGGTAGGTGGGGAGGCTCCTCAAAGAGTTAATGAGGGGATGGGGGTGAACCGCCCATCCTTAATATCCCTCAGACCTGACCACAGATGATGAAATTCATGCCACACACAACCTTGCAGACAAAATTGGCAAGAGAGGAAATGTGGTAAGAAGGAAGAGAACATGCGCGATGAGGATCGCATAAGAGAATTGGATAAAACCCTGGAAACATAGGGAGTTCTGAGTATCAATATAAGGCGATTAATCTTCATCCTTGACTTTCATTGAGATGGAAGTAGGAGACTGAACCTCAAATCATCGTGGTCTAGCTCGGGGGTGGCTAGTGGTAAATCCGTTTGGAGTCACTGAGCCTACAGTTGGGTGGAAACGAGCACCCCTCTCAGCAGTTGCATCATGCCTGGTAGATATGATAAGTGTTTTATACCTTGAATTTTGAACTGAATATCATGGATGCATGCTTATGTTTATATGCCCATAATAATCTCTGTGTAGAATGATTGCCTGGTGTTTTAGATTGGAAATAATGGATGCATGTGTATACTTACATGCCATAGTCAGTTTCTATACAAAGGATTAAGTTTGGGGCATGAGATCGCTCCACTGAGAATCATCTTGTTTGCTTGACTCTCGTAATGTTCCAGGAAGGCTCCTCGAGAGTACTCTTCCTCAGGGATTACCCCATAAACCTTGTAACCGTGACGAACCTTTACCCAGAGACTCGACTAAGATTTGGGACAATTGCCCAAGAACCGTCTGAAGGTTGATGCAATCTAGGTTTGGAAACCTTATGCAAGGAAGGATAGCTCTCTAAGGTCTCAGAGTCGTGGGAGTTTGAAGCCCCGAGAAGTTGAATTTCGTGATTCAAGCTCAGAAGGGATAGCGAGCCCAATTATAGAAAGAGAGAATACCCTATCATTTGGTAGATGAATGGTTGGAATCCTTTCAGGAATACCCTAGATCTATCAAGACCGATGGATCTAGAGAAGGAGTGCAGGTGTTAACACCTCGATCCTTTCATCCTTTGCAAGTAGTGATGGGATCCAGGACCGTAGATGCAAGGATCTGACGGAGCCCTATTGACCGTCGATCTTAGCCTTTGTATAGGCAGGAGAGTAGCATTTTGCTAACTCGCGACTTGGAGTGGTCAAGTATAGGGCTGCATGAACTCATGATTTGCGAGATCACGACATGATCCTGATCATTGGGTCTAGGCCACGGGAGGACCGTGGGATAAAAAATTTCATGGTTATCGCCTATCGGGGGTTCATAACTTGAGAGAGTTTCTTTTTCGACTGTAGAAGTCGCGAAGTGCCGAGCACCGAGGGCTCATGCGAACATGTGTCACATCAGTTAGGTGGTGGACACTTGTCACTTGGGAAATAGTCAATCCATTGTTGACTTATCATATCTCAGGAATTCGCGAAGGAGGAGCATGAGGGCTCAACACTCCAACTCGCAAAGTCGCGAGATGCGAGTAGTGCTAGTATTTAGCCTAGGAAGCATGCGACCGATGGTGGACACTTGTCACCTGGGAAAGAGTCAATTCATTGTTGACTTATCCTATCTCAGGAATTCGTGAAGGAGGAGCGTGAGGGCTCAACACTCCAACTTACGAAGTCACAGGATGTGAGTAGCACTAGTATTTAGCCTAGGAAGCGGGCGACTGGTGGTGGAAACTTATCACCTGGGAAAGAGTCAACCCATTGTTGACTTATCGTGGCTCGGGGTTTCACAGGATGAAGAAGATGCACCCTGATCACTAAGGCTGCGAAATGCTGAGAGCTGAGGTCTCGTGTGACGGGCGACAATGACACAACTCGTGAGCAGAGTACAGTAGAGGAGACAAGTGGCATGTGCGCGTTGCTTTGGTAGAGCCCATGTAACGTTGACCTCTTGTGTATCGATATTTTTCAAAGGAGGAGAACGAGGGCTCAACATCTCAACTAGCGAAGTTGCGAGTGGTGCTAGTGTTTGGCCTAGCCTACGGTTACATGTAGTAGGCGGTAGTGAGGAGGGAGCCATGCCCGTATCGTATCTCGGGTATCGGTGTTTGGAGAAAGGGGAGTCAAGAGTCTTGACTCCCATCTCGTGAGTTGAGAAAAGTGCTTGTGCTAAGGCCAGGTTGTGATCGTTTGGAGGAAGATAAGGGAAGGGAGGGTCTGTGCTAGGCCCCATAGAAGTCTCAGGGATTCTGTCCCTCGAAGAAAAAAAAACGAAAAATCTAGGTTGTCATAGTGGGTGTGTGACAAATTGGTATCAGAGCATGGTTACAACACTTGTCTTTCTTGGGCTCTTGGATGAGTTACGCAAGAACTCCATCTAAAGTACTCTTAAAAAGGAGTAACTCTTTATCCTAACCCCCTTTATCAAAAGCAGAAGTTAAGAATGAAAATTCTTATTGTGTGTATGCATTTGAAAAATATGAATTATGCATTGATTGTGAATGAATATAATATTGACTAACAACAAGTGTTTTTCTTTCACAACAAGTGGACGATCAACCACGGGAAAAACTGAAGATGCATAGAATGGTGATGCACCACAAAGTGGGGGATGTCTCCCACAACAGAGACGAAGAGTTTGACAAAAGGAGAGTGGTAGAGACCCCTCCAGATCTAGCTGAGACTGTGAGGAGCCTCATGGCTGAACTACAGAGATGCAAGGCCGACAATGAGAGGTTGATAAAAGAGCAAGAGAAGAAAACAAAAATTAATGCAGTCTTGCTGCAGATTTTATCCGACATATGTAGACAATTGCAACATGGACCTGACACCAGTCACGCGGACCGACAACAGAAAAAGAAAAGTCGAAGTCCACCTGAGATACGAAAACGTGGTATTTTAAGTGGCGACACTGGGAAGAGAACCTCGAGAAAGGTCCACCCCAGAGATAAGGGACAAGAGTTGGACGAGTCCTTTGGAAAGGAAACTGGCGACTCAGAGGAATCTTCTAGTAGTAGGACTAGTTCTTAATCCTGAAGAAAACGAAATAAGCGAAAGCATTCCAAAAGTCATAATCTCGAAGAATTCAAGAAGGCCAAACCACCCTCTTTCGATGGTGAAATAAAGAAGGGGGATGATCCAAGTGGATATTGGTGGCCACCCACCTATTCCACTTGAACCTCCACCATTGCTTCTTTCAATTTTTCAGTTTTTGCACAGTTTACTATTTTTAGCAGTTTTTTCGGGTCCTGAACTTTTGGGCCCATTTTTAGGCCCTAAACGATGTTTTTTTGGGTATGTTTCAAAATGGCATCTAATGATGCCATTTTGTCTCGAGTATTGTAGTCCTCGGATAGATATTTCTAATGAGCTATCATACGCGTAAAATGGAGATCGTATGCAAAAGTTACGACCCCGGGAAGTTGATGCACCAACTTACCCAAACGGGGCCCACATGACTTTTGGCGCTTCATCTCCCAGGGTTAGGTTTTTGGATGTTTAGGACTTTTGGCATTCCTATTTATT
>ML841999.1:18516-40128 GCA_009831015.1 Picea engelmannii
AGCTATCATACGCCTAAAACGGAGATCGTATGCAAAAGTTACGACCCCGGGAAGTTGATGCACCAACTTACCCAAACGGGGCCCACATGACTTTTGGTGCTTCATCTCCCAGGGTTAGGTTTTTGGATGTTTAGGACTTTTGGAATTCCTGTTTATTTTAAAAGGGCCTTCAGAGCCTCATTGTAATCATCTTCTCACGGATGCGAGTAGCAACCACATCTCTTCTCAAAGATAAGCTACCAGCGCCCTAGCTAGTTTATTTCCATTCTGTCTGTAAACATATTTCAGTCATTTGTTATTAATGAAATGAAGTCTTATTTCCGCTGCATCTTTACGTTTATGTGTATTTCTGTATTTCATTGTGTTCCTACATAAATCCGGATCAGGGGAGGAAGCGGAGGCCTGGCTGCTTGGACTAAAGAAGTATTTTAGAGTCCATGACTTCTCAAAAAACTTGAAGGCTCGAGTAGCCACTTTCAACTTGAATGGAAAGGCTTCCATTTGGTGGGAAGACCTTAATAATGTAAAAGGGATTCACGAAGAGGACCTATCTTGGGAACGGTTTGAAAAATACTTCAGAAATAAGTATCTGTCGGAAAAGTATTTAGATGAGAAGACTAAAGAATTCTATGAACTCAAACTGGGGCAACTCACCATAGAGGAATATGTCAACAGATTCCTCAAGTCGCTGAGGTATGTACCCTATATAAAAGTAGAAAAGGAAAAGGTGCAATGATTCATCAGTGGAATACCTAAGGACTATCAGAATAGGATTGAGTTTAAAGAGCCAAAAACCCTAGAAGACACTATATGAAAGGCAAGATATTGCTATGAACAACTGGGGCATCAGACAGAACCTCGCGAAGGCTGGAAGCAGAAGAATAGTTTGGGATTCCAAAAAAAGGGGTTTAAATCCCCAATATTTAAAAACTATAAAAAGGACTCAAGGATGAGATTCCCAACCCAAAGTGTACACCAGTAGAATTTTCCCTCCTAGAGTGAAAATAAACCTTCTGGACCTACCCCAAGAAAGATTGATAACCCAAAGAGAGAACCCTTGAAATGTTGGGGTTGTGAAGAAGAACATCTACTGAGGGACTGCCTACACTGACAATAGAACAGTGGGAGAATTTACAACGTTCAAGAAGCTATCACCGTCAATGATGTGGCTAGGAGTGTGCCGCAAATCTATGCAAACTTGGATAATAAGCAAGCTGACCACCAAGCTTCAGTGGTGGAGATGGAAGGTATGATCACCAACCATATAATATCTATTCTAATTGACCCCAGTTCAAATTTGAGTTATATATATACTAAGGATGTTGATAAGTGTAAATTACAGCCACATAAACATGCCAAGCCATGGTTGGTACAGTTAGCCACTGGCACCAAAAGAAAGGTAACAGAGGTCATACCAGCTTGCCAATTCACAATGGGTGAATTCCCCACTCAAGCAACCCTTAACATACTACCCCTAGGATCATATGACCTATTGATTGGTATGGAATGACTAGCCACATATAAATCCAAAATGGACTGTTACCATAAAACCTTAGAATGTGTAGGTGAATAAGGAAGAAGGATAACCCTTCGAGGGATCCAAAAACCTGTCTCGGTGAGATGAATATCAACCCTTCAAATGAGAAAGTATTGCAGAAAGGGATGTCCACTTTATGCGATACGAGTGTTGGAATCAGTTGAAGATGACAAACCAAGCCTCGAAGACCACCCCACACTAACAGAATATAGAGATGTATTTCTGGAAGAGGTACCGGGTCTACCTCCGAGAAGGGACATTGAATTCTCGATAGAACTTGCACCAGGAGTGGTGCTAGTGTCTAGGACACCCTACAAGATGAGAACACCCAAGCTAGTTGAGCTTAAATTACAACTAAAAAAAATGATGGAAAAAGGCTATATCCATCCCAACGTGTCTCCATGGGGAGCACCAATTCTGTTTGTAAAGAAGAAAGATGGTACCCTCTGACTATGCATATATTATAGACAACTCAACAAGGTAACCATAAAGAACAAGAACCCCTTACCCATGATTGATGACTTGTTCGACCAATTGGGAGTTGCTTCCATCTTCTCAAAGATTGACTTGAGATCTGGATACCATCAAGTCTGAATCAAGGGTGAAGACATCCACAAAACTGCCTTCAGGATGAGATATGGTCACTATGAGTTTGTGGTAGTACCATTTGGATTAACTAATGCCCCTGCCACTTTTATGTGCTTGATGAACAATGTGCTCAACAAATTCCTAGACAAATTTGTATTGGTTTTTATTGACAATATATTAATTTACTCCAAGAATAGAGAGGAACATGAGGAACATATTAGACTTGTTCTTCAAATGGTAAGAGAACATCAGCTCTATGCCAAATTTAGCAAGTGTGACTTTTTCCAGAAGAAAATACATTACTTAGGCCATGTCATATCTGAAGAAGGAGTAGCAGTAGACCCTGACAAGATCAGGTCTATCATGGAATGGCCTACCCCAAAGTACGTTTCAGATATCAGATCCTTTATGGGCTTAACAAGATACTATAGGATATTTATAAAAGGATTCTCCAAGATTGGTTGTCCAATCAATGCCCTCCAGAAGAAGGGAGCTAAATTCACATGGACACAAGAATGTGAAGAAATATTTCAATCCCTAAAACATCTATTGACCCATGCACCCATGTAGAAGATCACTGATCCCGAAAACGACTTCCTCATGTGCACAAATGCCTATAAGGAAGGGCTCGGAGGAGTCCTTATGCAAGGAGGAAGTGTAGTCTTCTATGAATCCCAAAAATTGAATGAGCACGAAGTCAACTATGTGACCCATGATCTAGAACTGGCCGCCATAGTGCATGCCTTAAAAATGTGGAGGCATTACCTCCTGGGAAGGAAATTTGTACTTATGAAAAACCATTGTGGTTTGCGATATCTATTTGACCAACCAAAACTCAATTCTAGACAAGCTAGGTGGATGGCCCTTCTTAGTGAGTTTGATTTCAAAATCAAACATATCAAGGGAAAGGAAAATAAGGTGGCCGATGCCCTTAACAAAAGTATGAAAACAATTCATCTGGCAGCGATGAGCACCTGCAAGACGAATGTCAAGGAAAGAGTCAAGAATGCACAAGAAACTGACACATTCTTCTAGACCGTGACCTCGTACCTGGAGAAAGAACCCTCAGGGATAAAGTATGAAGGCTACCAGATGATAGATGGAGGCCTACTAACTTACACAGAAACAGATTGTATATTCCAGATTGTGATGACTTGAAGAGGTTAATAATGGATGAACTAGATAAAAGACCATATACTAGTCATCCAGGATACCAGGAGATGATCACAGCCACCAGGAAGCAATTCTATTTTCCTGGATTGAAGAAAGATATAGCTGAGTACTTAGCCAAATGCATAGAACACCAAAAGGTTAAAGAAGAACACCGACACCCAACATGATTATTACAACCTTTACCAATCTTGGAATGGAAGTGGGAAACCATTTCCATGGACTTCATCACTGGATTACCAACATCGACCAAACATAATGATGCCATCATGGTAGTGGTGGATAAATTGAGCAAGTTTTCCCATTTTATCCCCGTCAAATTGACTTGCAAGGAAATAGATATCGCCAAAATATTCATGAAGGAGATATTCAGACTACATGGCATGCCTAAAGAGATCGTGTCTGATAGAGACACACAATTTACTTCCAACTTTTGGAAATCCTTGATGGCTGGTCTGGAAACCAAATTACTACTTAGCACAACCTATCATCCTCAAACAGATGGACAGACAGAAAGAGTGAGCCAAATATTAGAAGACATGCTAAGGATGCATGTAATGCATCAACCCAAAAAATGGGAATATTTCCTGCCACTGGTGGAATTCGCCTACAACAATGGCTACCAAGAATCCTTGAAGATGAGCCCTTTCAAAGTCCTCTATGGTATACCATACAACACTCCAGTCAGGTGGAGTAATACCATGAACATAGTTACTATTGGACCCGACATGTTGAAAGAAATGGAACAACAAGTGGCTTAGATAAAACAAAATCTAAAGGTCTCTCAGAACATACATAAAAGTTATGCCGACCGAAAGAGAACTCCAAAAGAATTCAAGACAGGAGACCACGTATATCTCAGAGTTAGGCCTAGGAAGAGTTCCCTGAGGATGGGAGCTTGTGCCAAGTTGGCACCTCAGTATTGTGGACCCTTTGAAGTTCTATATAGAGTGGGACCTGTAGCCTATAGGCTAGCACTTCCTCCCACAGTAAAAGCACATAATGTTTTCCATGTTTCATTATTGAAGAAATATGTACATGATTCTAATCATATAATTGACTGGTCTATGATCCAGGTGGAACCGGAGGGAGATTTCTTGCCAGAACCTCAATGCATACTAGACAAAAAGGAAACCCCATTCAGGAATTGAACCATTGCACGGGTCAAGGTGCAGTGGAAACATTTTAGCCTAGATGAGGCTACGTGGGAAATGGAAGATGCCATGAAACAAGAATATATGATTTTGTTTACTTCTGTACATACACATCATATTGATAGATAGAAAATTGAGGATGATGTTCCTTTAAGGGGGAGGGAATTGTAACACCCTGTTTCCCCCAGTCTGTAAAAATAACTATATTGGCCAAGAACTATGCCAAACTCAAAGACATGAATGTTTGGTTTGACGGACCTTTGTATAAAAGGTCTATGAATGTAAATTATGTTATGAATATGTGTTGCATGAATACTAGGAGGGGGATGTGCTAAAAGAGACCACGATGGCTAATGAGAGGTGGTGGAAGGGACCTGGAATGGTTGCTTTAACTTCCACCGAGCCAGTACCGTACTGGTTTATACTTTCTCAAAAACCAAAGTAGCTCTCTGATCTTGGAAGGGATTTCCTGTCAGATTGGTAGGTGGGGAGGCTCCTCAAAGAGATAATGAGGGGATCGGGGTGAACTGCCCATCCGTAACAACCCTCAGACCTGACCACAGATGGTGAAATTCGTGCCACACGTAACCTTGTAGACAAAATTGGCAAGAGAGGAAATGTGGTAAGAAGGAAGAGAACGCGGGTGATGGGGATCGTAGAAGAGAACTCGAGAAAACCCTGGAAACGCAGGGAGTTATGAGTATCAGAAGAAGGAGAGTAACCTTCGTCCTTGACTTCCATTGAGCTGGAAGTAGGAGACTGAACCTCAAAGCATCGTGGTCTAGCTCGGGGGTGGCTAGTGGTAAATCCATTTGGAGTCACTGAGCCTACGGTTGGGTGGAAACGAGCACCCCTCTCAGCAGTTGCATCATGCCTGGTAGATCTGATAAGTGTTTTATACCTTGTATTTCGAACTGAATATCATGAATGCATGCTTATGTTTATATGCCCATAATAATCTCTGTGTAGAATGATTTCCTGGTGTTTTAGATTGGAAATAATGGATGCATGTGTATACTTAGATGCCATAGTCAGTTTCTTTACAAAGGATTAAGTTTGGGGCATGAGATTGCTCCACTGAGAATCGTCTTGCTTTCTTTACTCTCATAATGTTTCGGGAAGGCTCCTCGAGAGTACTCTTCCCCGAGGATTACCCCATAAACCTTGGAACCATGTCGAACCTTTACCCAGAGACTCGACTAAGATTTGGGATGATTGCCCAAGAACCATTTGAAGGCTCATGTAATCTGGGTATGGAGACCTTATGCAAGGAAGGATAGCTCTCTAAGGTCTCAGAGTCATGGGAGTTTGAAGCCCTGAGAAGTTGAATTTCGTGATTCAAGCTCATAAGGGATAGCAATCCCAATTATAGAAAGAGAGAATACCCTATTATTTGGTAGACGAATGGTCAGAATCCTTTCGGGAATACCCTAGATCTGTCGAGATCGATGGATCTAGAGAAGGAGCGTAGGTGTTAACACCTCGACCCTTTCATCCTTCGCAAGTAGCGATGGGATCTAGGACCGTAGATCTAAGGATCTGAGAGAGCTCTATTGGCCGTCAATCTTAGCCTTTGTATAGGCAGGAGAGTAGCATTTCACTGACTTGTGACTTGGAGTGGTCAAGGGTAGGGCTGCATGAACTCACGATTCATGAGATCGCGACATGATCATGACCATTGGGTCTAGGCCACGGGAGGATCGTGGGATCAAAACTTTCGTGGTCATCACCTATCGGGGGTTCAGAACTTGAGAGAGTTGCTTTTTGACTGTATAAGTCGTGAAGTGCCGAGAACTGAGGGCTCATGTGAACACGTGGCACATCTGTTAGGTGGTGGAAATTTGTCACCTGGTAAAGAGTCAATCCATTGTTGACTTATCATATCTCGAGAATTTGTGACGGAGGAGCGTGAGGGCTCAACACTCCAACTCGCAAAGTTGTGAGATGCGAGTAGCGCTAGTATTTAGCCTAGGAAGCTTGCGACTGGTGGTGGACACTTGTCACCTGGGAAAGAGTCAATCCATTGTTGACTTATAGTATCTCGGGAATTCGCGAAGGAGGAGCGCGAGGGCTCAACACTCCAACTTGCAAAGTCACGAGATGTGATTAGCACTAGTATTTAGCCTAGGAAGCAGGTGATCAGTGGTGGACACTTGTCACCTGGGAAAGAGTCAACCCATTATTGACTTATCATGGCTCGTGGTTTCGCAGGATGAAGAAGTTGCACCCTGATTGCTAAGGCCATGAAATGTCGAGACTCGAGGTCTCGTGCGACAGGCGACAACGACACAACCTGTGAGCAGAGTATAGTGGAGGAGACAAGTGGTGTGTGCACGTCTCTTTGGAAGAGCCCATGTAACGTTGACCTCTCACGTCTCGGGATTTCGCAAAGGACGAGCACAAGGGCTCAACATCTCAACTAGCAAAGTTGCGAGTGGTGTTAGTGTTTGGCCTAGCCTATGGTTACATGTAGCAAGCACTAGTGAGGAAGGATCCATGCCCGTATCATATCTCGGGTATCGGTGTTTGGAAAAAGGGGAGTCGAGAGTCTTGACTCCCAACTCACGAGTTGCAAAAAGCGCTTATGCTAAGGCCAGGTTGTGGTCGTTTGGAGGAAGATAAGGGAAGGGAGGGTTTGCGCTAGGCCTCATAGAAGTCTCGGGGATTCTATCCCTCGAAGAAAAAAAAATGAAAAAATCTAGGTTGTCGTAGTGGGTGTGTGACAACAATATTGGTCCAATGTCACCTGTCTCCTCAATCCTACACTCAAGGCTTCATACTCCCTGGCATATTCTTCAAAGTCGTCTTCTAGTTCACTGAAATGGTTACCTTGTGGATGGTCATCCAAAAAGGTAGGCATATAGGGTCTAGGACTGTCCCTACTGTGTGTTGAATCCCTGGAAGTCCCCCCTCCAAAGCTCTGTCCCTCTACATGATAGTGAGGATCCTGCTCTTGATAATGCGTAGTTGCTCCCTGGGAACCACTGGCTTCCTCATTTGCATAAATGCTTGGGCCATTTCTCCCATGTGTCATCTGTAATAGGAGTTGCACAAACTTTTCTTGGTAATTCTGTCCAAAGTTTCCATCATTTCAACCTATACCCTGCGCACTGTCTCTTGGTTTTCTTGTAGATGGAATTCAAGTGCATTATGTGTGTTGTCTATGGAGCTTTTCAGCTCCTTTTCTATACTTTCTAGAACCTATGGCTCACTGTCCTAACCTAAACCCTCAATTTTTTTTCTCTGGTTCACATGTCTTCCTTATGCACCTTCCCATATAGATACCACTTAACTTATGCATACGCTAATCCCCACAAGCTGGGAGGATCGAAAGCTTTGATACTACTGTAATGTTCCCAAGCCAATTTTTTCCCAGAAACAAGGATTGTTTGACAATTTATTTGTTGTTTACTTGTGTTTTTGTAGGTTTACTTCATGAAGTTGCACATTAGGGTTTATGTTTAGGAAATCAAAGCATGAAGACATAGATCTGAACATATATCATAAGGAAATGACAAGATACAACAAGAAACACCAATATGGAACCAATAGCTTCAGATCTTACCTTTATTTAGATAATAGAGAGATCCTGATACAATAGATCTGCAGATCTGGAAGAATACGATAATAATATCCAAGCTGGAATAACAATTTCTACAAAATGTCCAAGACTGAAGATAATATCCTCCAAAGGAAATACAATGAACTGATGAAAGGCACAAGATTGATTTCTTTCCCTCCAAGGGCTGGATCCAAACCTCCTAGCTGAGTTGTGCCCTCTTGGATAGTTGAAGATACTCAATATTTCGTCCTCCCTATTAGAGACCTCCAAATGCTACTAAAATGGCTGGAATAGTAGATCATGGCAAGACAAACCCCCTGGTGAA
The DNA here is from genome assembly GCA_009831015.1 of Picea engelmannii. NCBI lineage: Eukaryota > Viridiplantae > Streptophyta > Pinopsida > Pinales > Pinaceae > Picea > Picea engelmannii. The sequence goes on from ML841999.1 coordinate 26,853, forward strand.
GTCTCAAAATGAATGGTGAAGATCTGATCCTCCAATGGATGACACCCCTAATTGAGTTGCGCCCTCCTGGATGGCTAAAGATACTCAATATTTTGGCCTCCCTCCTAGAGACCTCTAAATCCTACCAAAATGGATGGAACAGTAAATTGGGGCAAGACAAACCCCCTGGTGGAGTCTCAAGCTAAATAATAAAGATCTGACCCTCCAAATGGATGAAACCCCTTTCTGCAATGTGTCCTCCTTCTCTCCAACCCATGCCAATCTATGATAAATCATATGACAACTAAACCTCCTCCAAAATAGGCTAGAAATGATGCCCTAGAACATACAGAAAAATCCCATAAGTCTTTATGCCTAAAATCCTTCTCCTCTTCCTAGATTGAACTGTTCTCCTTCAGATGGTGCATCCGCCTCCTAGAAACCCCCTTAGGTTGCACATTGTCCTTTGATGATATATGGAACATGTACCTATTTTAGAATGGTGTGGGAGGATTATTGCACCCCTGGGAGAAAGATTGGATCAAGATAGGTGGAATCTTTCACCACCGAATTGATCTCTAGGGTTTGTAATCTCAAAACCCTCAAAACTGATTTGTGCTCAAGAGCCCAAATGAAAAAGTAATAATAATCCATAATGAATGAGATATGCACCCTCATTTTTCCTTTATACCATGATCCAAATATCAGTTGAGTTAGTTGGCCATCTCTTGGGGTTAACTCCTTGCTTTTCCACATATGTTCTTTTCTTTGATTCCTTTTACCTTTTCTCCCAAAGTCAACTTAAAATGATAACATTATGCTTAGGTAAGTTCTTTGGTATGTCTTGGTCCCCATGATGCATGAGACTATCATCTAGTGGGGACAAATAGACTACTAAGTCTCTCATAGCCTCTTAATCAAGAGGTGCGGGACATTACAAAAAGTATCATGCAAGCATGCCATGGATGGATCTGCCATTTGGAGATAGGAATCCGTGTGAAATATCCAGGCACGTTCATGTTCATTCTATTATGACCTTGATTGTTATAGGGAAAGATGGGAAAACGTTACAGACAAAAGCTGTGGACTTGATCTGAGAACATGAAATCCGAGCTAACCCATTTACACGGGAAATATTGAAGGGGATTAGAAGCTTAATACTTGGTACATATAAAATATGTATTTAATATTTAATAAATTTATTATTCGTTGCTTATTAAAATGTATAACAATATGTACATGAGTGGAGTCACATATAAAAAGATGTGACTTTACATTAAAATTAATAATTAATAATTAATGACATTGTAATATACACAAGGTATATTACAAGTCATCTCTCCTAAAAATAAGCTTCGTCCTCAAAGCATAGGTAAAGACGAATATTGTTTCCAAGTCATTAAGTACTCTACAAAATAGCTTGCACATCCTTGAAAGGTTGTCTTTCCTATATTCCCTGATCAATTCAAGGAAGACTGGATACTCATTTTCAAGAAGTCGAGTCTAGACACGGGAAGGTAGTTCATTTTTCACAATCTCTAATAGCTTTTGTTGGTTGATTGAGTGTAAATAATGGGAACTTATGTCCTCACGTTTCAAAATTTCTCCCACCTTCAACAAATAATCATTATTCTCAAACTTTATTTTAGCCCAAGAGAGGCAATATTCAAATGTTAGACATCTCTATGAAACCAAACAATTGACAATAGACTTCAGAAGCTGTCCAGCCTGAGAATTCTTTGCAGACTTTATTACTACAATGCCTTCTTCTGATTTGGAAAGAAAAACATTTTCTTCAGTTGGAGTCTTGTCTAAGCGACCTTCAAATTTGGACCTTGCCCACGTGAGAAAATGGTGAATATAATGTGGAAATTAATGAAGTGTACACATGGGTGCCTTGCTTTTAGGGGGGTCTTGTGATTCTCCATAGTTCCTAGTTAGGTGATGGCTAAACATTTGGGTGTTCCACTTGGTTCCAAGAGTTTCAGATTCTAGAAATATCTTCTGGAAGTAAACACACCTTGAATCTACATACATCCTGGAATTGACATTGTCCAAATCATTTAAAACAACACCAACCATGTTGTTCAAGAAGGAGTCGCCAAAGACATGTTGGGTATCTGGGATGACATGATCTTGCATTACTTCAACCTGTAAACGTGGGTTGATTGCAATGGCTATTGATGCTTCCACTTTTTACTTTTTCTTCCAAATATTCCAATCTCGAGAGAGGAATTGTCTGGTAATATTACTCTTCTCAATAACGTCATCATCCATTGTATTCAAATTTCCCTATTTCCCACAGGAGGCTCCCATGAGGGATAACTTCTTTAGAATCTCACATCCTAGAGAACCATCCCCCACAAGAAATAAGTTCACATCTTCCAACTTTTTATGCATCTGTTTTCCAAATACAAAAATTTGGGTATTGTAACAACAATTCATAGGCCTCATGTCCTCTAGACCAAGGGGTTCTACATGAAGAGATTCCAATGAATTGGAATAGAAGAACTGGAAAAGTGGATGAAACTTTCCATAACATGATTTCACGATTACCTTCCCAACGATTCCACCAAACATAGCTTGCATAGGATTCAACATTGCATGATAACCACCTGAAAAATGGTTGAACACATTACATTTTCATCAATGACATTGACATCCAACCGAATCGGGAAGTTGTCGCTGCCATTTAAATCCTTAGTCAGTGGTTTAAAATTTAAGAGCTTGGGTTTCTTAACCTGAGTGAGTATGCTACCGATCTCACAACGTCCAAAATTACTGGTGTCTTCCTGTTGTTAGGGTCCTATAATTATAGGAAATATGATGATTTAGATATCATTTGTTGGTCTCATGATGAAGCTCCTAGATTGTTGACTCGCCTCGCTTCCCCCTCCATTTTGTATCATCCTTCACCCATCTTCCTGCTACATCATCCACTTATCCTTGCTAACCCATCTACTATTGTGCCCTTCATTTCCTCACCCTCCACTTCTTCACCCCTCCGCCAATTTTGTCCTTGCATGAATAAACAAGCTCAGGCTAAAAAACAATAGGTTAATAATGAATTGTTAGTGGCATTGTTAATATTAGTTATCATAGTAAAGTTAATTTAATTAAGTTAGTAGTAATATTAAGTGTATTTAGATTAGTAAAACTAGGTTAGGGTTTCTAATAACAAATTAATTACTAATTAATTACAAATTAATTAACACCTATATTTGTAAATAATTAACAATAATTAATTAAAAAATTAAAAAAATAAAACATTAATTAAAAATAAAACATTAATAAAAAATTAAACATTAATAAAAAATTAAACATTAATTACAAATTAAACAAAAAATTAAAAAACTAAAAACAAAACATAAAAAACAAAACAATTTAAAAATTAAAACAAATAATAAATAAAAACAAAATATAATAAAACAAAAACACATAAAACATAATAAAAATAAAATAAAAATAAAAACAAATAAAATAAAAATACATATAAAATAAAACATATAAAACAAATAAAACAAATATATAAAAAAAAAAAAACAAATAAAAAACAAAAAAAAAACAAATTAAATAAAAACTAAAACAATTATATCCTAACTCTAAAACCCACTCCCTTTTTCATATTCCAGACCTCGCCCTTACGCCACTCAACCAAAGAGGGTTCGGAAAGTAAAACCACTCCTGCCACATGTCGCTACCACAGGATTTCAGACCCCACCCTATTACCACTTACCATCCTACCCCCCTCTAGAATCCACTCTCCCCCCTCCGAAAACCACTCCCGAATCTAGTTTTAACCAGTCATCTTCTGAGGCATGTTCTGGGGAAACGAAGGCGTATTTTCAAAAACAAAGAGAGGTTTTTCTCCAAAATGGGCTGAAATTCAATAACCTCTCTCATTTTTTTCACAGGTGCCATGTTTTGGGATAATCGAGAGCATATTTGATCCCTATATTTCAGGATTATGAATTTTCCTGTTTGACACATGTTTTTCAAACCCAAATCCTATACAACTGGAGATGAATTTAAAAAACTGAGAGATGTTTTTTCTCAGAACAAGCTGATATAAAAAAACCTCCCCCATAGTTTACACATCTATCTCATATTTAGATAATCTAAGACTTCCTTGGACCCTATGTTTTCAAAATTTCAGGAGGCGAATCTACTCAATGAAACAGATGGAACGAGAGTTCATGAAGGAAAATATACCAAGTGTCAGAGCCTTTAGTATACCTGGTAACAGGAGATCGACATGAAATCAATTGTCTCCAGATTCCATTGTCTTATTCTGTCAGAGGTGGCCACAATCAGCAACAAAAGACCAACAACACAACAGAAGTGAAGACAGATCGTCAACAACCTCCATCAAATCAAACACTAGAAATTTGACTAGATCTGCATGATCCCTATATTTTTTTAATATGAAATCCAATTAGTTTATATTTTCCTAAATTTAATCATGCTCATTAATGACAGGTTCATTGTAAATAACTTATAAATGCTTCTAATTTCGAGGTATTGAGGGTGGATCAGTTGGGACATTTTGAAGGATCAAACTAATTTTGTAAAGTAGCTCACAGAGTCTCCATGGATCAAATTTTAGTAATACAGATGCATCATTACGGGATTCTTGTGTTAGTTTCATTGGTGACGTAATCTCCTTGTTAATTGTTTTCTTTTGTTTACCATACTATTTTATACATTTTGAATTATTTTAAGGAGATAGAAGGACATAATTGGTTTAAATGTACCCTCTGTAACTTGCTTGGAATAATTTATGTGTTTTCCACTGAAGATTAACCTCAAAATTCTTAGTTGCTCTATTTTTAATTAGATTTGTTTACCTGTTCCATATTTTCCATGCATTAAATCTTGAAGATCCAGTGAATTTTCCTACCCTTCCCTGCAATATTAGCCTGTTAAGACCTAGTTTTTGATCAATTCTGAACTGTGACTCCATTTTCCCAATGGCCCATTTTCTCCTGTTCCTACCAAACAATTCAAAACAAACAAACAACATTGTACTTTCTAACTAGACTAACATTCTAATCCAAACAAAGATAAATTATACAGAGAGATCCCTCTCTAAGTCTTGGAGGGCTAGATCCTTGAATCCAAAGTGGTTTTGTAGTTACCTCTGCCAATTTCTTCCTCGGCTTGGGAATTACAGAGTGATAGCACCTGTAGGTGGAAATAATATGGTCTAACATTCATTACTTTTCTTGGCTTGCCATCATTGAGCTCACTCATACAGAAAGAGATGTGTTTAACATGGAAAATATGAAAGAGATCCTTAGTTTTATTTCGTAAAGAGAAACCCAACCATGGCAAGCAGTGTCTAGTATCACATTCAAAAAATTTAAAAGTTTAAGTTTCCCATTTATCACCGATTAAAACAACTTCAAACACTTCTCCTCTTTCCTTCAGCTCCTTATATACTCTAATAATATTCATAGTGAGTTGGAAGTAAGAATCATAGTATTGATTGATAAAGAAAAAAAAAGCAATTGTCCCACCCACAAGTTCAAAAACTAGGATTGGAATCTTTGCACGTCTAACACTATCCCCATCACCAAACTCTATCAAAAAACCACCTTCATCAGAAACCAAGGACACCAGGGTTTTCACTCGTAGTATTTTTTTCTCTTTAGCTTCAATCTCCTTCATTATTTCTTGAGCAAATGGGTAAGCTCATATTTCTTGTTCTCGGATCAAGTCCATTGCTTCGGTCTATAATGTTTTTCCATCTGGCCCTATAACAATCAAGGTCGGGATAGACTGAACATGAAAGTGTCGAGACAATTCACACTGATACCTATATCCAAATGGCAGAGCCAGACATGGCATGTTTGCATGATACTTTTTGAAGTTTTCTTCCGCGTGGTCAAGGTGGACGAAAAAAATCTCAAAGGCCTATCCTTTCCTAATGAGCTCATCATAAATATTGATAAGTTGTGTAGTGAAATCTTTACAAGGAGCACACCAAAGCGCTGAGAAATACATACCCACTATTTTCCCCACAAGCTCCGTTATTGGGACCTTCTCTCCATTGTTTCTGATTAAGAAATCTCATTCCTCATTGCAGAGTAATGACGTCAAATTATTGTGGGATTCATTCACAAAGGTGACAACCTATTCATGCTCATCCGGTTCAACCATTATGTGTCTTTTTATTCTTGTTTGTTTCAGAGACTAGATTGTGATTGTGGTGATTGTCGAAACGATGATTGGGTTGGTGTTGACTGCCCAAATGCTGCTGTGAATTGCCCCTCATCTTCAAGGTTTGACTTGGTGATGAATGGATTCTTTTGATTTCCTTCTTGAAACACGTTTTGGTTTTGGTGGAAACCCTCCTCCAAGCATACCAATACTGCCTTCTCTATTAGTTCTTCCATTATTTCGTTCACATAATTATTTATTTCCTCGAGAGTGTTGCTCATATTTTCCATAATTTTCATGTTTTTAAGAATTGTATTTTCCATATTGAACGCATGTTCTTTTGTCTTTCGCCAATATTTTCTCTCTGATGCCACTTGGAAGCTCAATACTTGATATATATAAAATATATATTTAATATTTAATAAATTTATTATTTGTTTCTTATTCAAATGTACAACAATGTGTATAAATAAACGTACATGAGTAGAGTCACGTCTAAAAAGACGTGACTTTACATTAAAATTAATAATTATTACATTAATGATTTAATTAATAATTAATGAGTTTCTAATATACACAAGGTATATTACAAAGATTGAAGCTGAAGAGAAAACAATACTACGAGCACAAACCCTGGAGTCCCTCTTGGTTTTTGATGAAGGTGATTTTGTGATAGAGTTTGATATGGGGATAGTGTTATACATGTAGAGATTCCAGTCCCAATTTCTGAACTTGTGGGCAAGACAGTTGCTTTGTTTTTATTTATCAATTAATACTACGATTCTTATTTCAGTTCACTCTGAAGCTTATTTGAGTATACAAGGAGCTAAAGGAAAGATGATAAGTGTGTGAGGTTGTTTTAATCAATGATAAAGGGGCAACACAAAATTTTAAATCTCTTGAATGGGATACCAGATGTCGTTTTCCATGGTTGGGTTTCCCTTTGAAAAATAAAACTAAGGATATATTTCATATTTTCCATGTTAAACACATCCAAAAATTTATTGTTTTTGGTCTAGATGGAAAATTTATTACAGATGATGATGGGAGCCTCCAATTTGAGGGTGGGGATTTTTTTGTTTTCTCTGAAGTTGAAGGTATGAGTGAGATCAATGATGGAAAGCCAAGAAAAGTAATGAATGTTATACCATATTATTTCTACCTATAGGAAGAGACCAGTAATTTTGGATGTTATGTGATGGGTAGTATAGTCACTTAGGTTAAGAAACCCAAGATCTTAAATTTTAATCCACTGAAGAAAGCACTTGAAAATCCCGACTAGTTTCTTCTCAATGATATGTACAAGTTTGATCAACCTACAATTTTACACTTGGATTTCCGAGCACTAGATAAATTTGTTCATTAATTTGGGTGTTTCCCTCGTGCTGCTTTGGAGGAAGATGTCAGTAGATTTATTGATGTGGCAAAGGCTTTAAATGAAAATGAAAATTTCCTGATTAGGTTGGATGTCAATGCCATTGATGAAAATATAAATTTGTTCAAGCATTTTGTAGGTGGTTCTCGTGCAATGTTGAATCCCATGGTAGCTATGTTTGGTGGAATCATTGGGAAGGTAATCATGAAAGTCTATTCTAGAAAGTTTCATCCACTTTTCCAATTATTCTATTTCAATTCATTGTAATATCTTCCTATAGAACCCCTTGGGCCAGAGGACGTGAGGCCTCTAAATTTTCGTTGCGATGCCCAAATATCTGTATTTGGAAAAGAGACGCTTAAAAAGTTGGAAGATGCGAAAGTGTTTCTCGTGGGGGTTGGTGCTCTGGGATGTGAGCTTATAGATAACTTATCCCTCATGGGAGCCTCCTTTGGGAGCCAGGGAAAGATGACTACAATGGATGATGACGTTATTGAGAAGAGTAATATTAACAGACAATTCCTCTCTTGGGATTGCAATATTTTGCAGGAAAAGTCAAAAGTGGCAGCACTAGCAGCCGCTGCAATCAACCCATGTTTACAGGTTGAAGCAATTCAATATCGTGTGATCCTAGATACCCAAAATGTATTTGGTGACTCCTTATGGAACAACAAGGTTGATATTGTTTTAAGTTCTTTGGACAATGTCAATGCCAAGATGTATGTATATTCAAGGTGTGTTTATATCAAGAAGCCATTGCTAGAATCTGGAACTTTGGGAAACAAGTGCAACACCCAAATGGTTATCCCTCACCTGACTGAGAACTATGCAACATCAAAAGATCCCCCTGAAAAGTAGGCACCCATGTGTACGCTTCACTCATTTCCACATATTATTCACCACTGTCTCACATGGGTAAGGTCTGAATTTGAAGGTCTCTTAGACAAGACTCCAACTGAAGAAAATGCTCTTCTTTCCAAATTAGAATAATACGTTGCATCAATCATGTCTACAAGGATGCTCAGGCCCGACAACTTTTGAAGTTTGTTGTTGATTGTTTGGTTTCACATAGATGTTTCACATTTGAAGATTGCCTCTCTTGGGCTAAGATAAAGTTTGAGGATAATGTTATTTGTTGAAGGTGAAAGAAATTTTCAAATTTGAGGACATAAGTGCCCATTATTTACACTCAATCCAAAAGTTATTGTAGATTGTGCAAAATGAACTACTTTAATATAGGAAAGACAACATTTCAAGGATTTACAAGCTATTTTGTAGAGTACCTAATGAATCGGAAACAAGATTATATGCTTAGGGGACGAATCTTATTTTTAGGAGGGATGACTTGTAATATATATTGTGTATACTACAATGTCATTAATTGTTAATTAAATCATTAATATTATAATGATTACTTTTAATGTAAATTCAGGTCTTTTTGGACAAAAAGAAGTGACTCTACTCATGTATGTATGTGTACATTGTACATTTCAATAAGAAACCAATAATAAATTTATAAATATTATCAAATAACATTTAGAATTAACCTCATATATGAATTTTAAAAATTATGTATTATTTTTTTTTTAAGTAAAAAAGTAGAACCTGCTATATTAGATTAGCGAAAAAACTTTGACAAAATATACAGTGATACAGGTCTAAGTCACCAAAAATGCTGTCGATTACCGGAAACCAGCATAAGTGGAGAGCATCTGATAGTGGCATGATAAAACGGGAAAAAAAGTGGCATCTGTCCTGCCCGAAGGAAACCAAGACAGATGTCTATAGTCTAAGTGAGCATAAAACAGTAACATGATAAAACTAAGAACCAAGAAAGCATACAGACCTAGGTACATGGTGACCTATCTCCCTTGCCAGTCTTCCACGTGGACCCAGCCGGGATGGAAATTTCCTACATGCAGAGAGGGCACTTCCGCTTAGCTGGACCATTGGAGTACGCGTCGAGGAGCAAGTCCATACGCTGGCCCATGAGAAGGGCTCTATGCTCCAGGTCTTCCATGTGGCCTTGGAGTTCGAAAACCAGAGACAGATGCTCTGCACGGAGGAGAGAGCCATGCAAACCATCACCCACGTCACTGAGGGGAACATCCCTCAATTCTACGGTCGCTCCAAGTCCAGCGTCGAACTCCATCTGCTCCGCATCATCCCCTTCATCCTTCCTCTCCGAGCGATTGTTGTCCACATTCACATCTGCTCTGGTTGCCTACATATCATGGCTGGTGGGGTTGTAGTCACCTGGCCAGGGAATTTCCTCTACAATGCAGCCGGGGATATCATCTTCCTGAGCGAAATTTGGTCTGCTTTCATCTCGGTGAGTCGCCTCTATGGCGCGAGGCTCCTGGGCAGTCGATAGGTCCTCCATAAATGGATCTTCTTCCACGTAGCAGGTGGGAAATGTGTCCTCAGCTCTAGCCTCCTGCCTGTTTCTCGGCTTAATTGTCGTGGCTTCCCTACTGCAGTCGGCTCCCGTCTCTGCAATGGTGGCGAGCAGCGCCAATTTCTCAGCCCGAGCCTTCTTCCAGAGAATGGAGGTCGCCATTTCCAGAGCACGTTCCAATTTTTCTTTCCGTTGTTGTTGCGCCTTGTGGGCGTACCAGGCCGAGCCACGGCGAGGCCTACCCCGCTTTCTGGCCATAGTTGCCGAGGAATTGATGAATGTATAGAGCGGTTGCAGCGAGAAGTTAATAAGCTAGGGCAAGAAGGATGTCGGGTTGCACCAGAGCTCCCAGAAGAAGAGGAGATCTGGAGCAAGAGCAGACCGACTCTGTCCAGGCACATAAAAAAGCAAAATGCCAGGAAATTCCTCACCAAAATGCAACAATATGGGAGTGAGCCAGGACAAGAGGGGTACAAGACTGCACCATAGCGTCCATGTGAAGAGAAGAGCCGAAGCAGGAGCAATCCCGCTTTGTCCGGGCACAAAAGAAAGCAAATTACCAGAGGCCAAAATCACCTGACCCCCCTTAAACCCTGTCATGCTGAGTGCGCTGTGAACGTAAATGGTCGCGTGAGGGAAGAGTCCCTCCGTCGTATAGTTGTAGCTATGGCCGTCCACCATCGTAAATGCAAACTTGTGGGTGGCGGCCATCGGCATTTATGCCCTGGCTTAGTGCTAAGCCTAGTGTCACAGGAGTGCCGCGTGTCACCCCATCCAGGGAAAAATTATTTATTATAAAAGTTTATAAATTTCCTAATTTTTTTATGAAAATGCCACATCCCAAAACCTCACATTCATTCAATGAATTACTTAACCAAGATATTTAAAATAATAAAGATAAAGTAAATTCAACAATTTTATTTGTAAGTTACTCTATTGTAAATACAACAAAAGGTTAACTTTCCTTTATTATTACTAATAGTTAACTTTCCTTTATTAAATTGTAATAAATCAATATTGATCTAAATAAACCATAACTTAATAACACTTAAGAAACGAGAGAATGTAAAACCGACTCACAGCACCTGGAGGTCGGGGAAGCAAAGACAAGCTTCATTCAAATAATCAATGATAAGTTATATATATATATGATGACATTCGGTTTGAACCAGTTTAAAATGGTTGGAGCCAACCTCAACTATTCTCCATTATTTCTAAGTCTCCCCTTTAATGGAGAAATGATTGACATCCACACCTAACATCTCTTTAAACAGTTCAAATTTTATCTTCCTAAGAGGCTTAGTGAAAATATCAACAACATTTTCACTAGTATTACAATACATTAAAGCAATGTCATTAGACTACATCTTTTCTCGAATGAAATGGAATTGAGTATCAACATGCTTTGTCCTTGAATGATAAACTGGATTATTTTCCAACTTGTTTGAGCTCTGGTTATCACATTTGATTATCGTAGCTTTCCTTTGTTCTTCTCCAACATCTTGAAGTATTCTTCTTAGCCAGACAACTTCACAAGTTGTTGCACACAATGCTTTATAGTCTGCCTCAGTGGATGACAAAGTGTTACACATTATTTTTGTCACCCTTATGACCATTAATGATGTAAACCTATACTTTGTCTTTAGAAGGATCACTGGCCTGAATTCCTGAAGAAGTAAGGGAGAAGAACTTTGTTTGAGAGAAGAAGTTGTATTTTCCTTTGTAAAAACCCTATTAAGGAAGATCGCCATAGGCTGCACTATACACAGGGTGTGGTGATGCTTGATTTCTGCACCCTGCTCTAAAGCTAGACTACAAAGTTTCCACAGGCTGCACTATAGCTAGGGTGTGGCGATTCCTATACATGGAAAAAATGAGCATCTTCTCGATGCTTCTAGAAGGAGAAGATTCTATGGTGAGGTGGCCTACGAATAGTTTGGATCTTACTTTCTTTCATGATTTAGTGGGATCATCCTAACCTCCTCACCTTATCCTCTTCAGCTTATAAAAGGTGAGGATCTCTCATGGAGAAAGTTAGCTTGGCTTGGGATTAAGCTTGATTGGGTTGGAAATAGATTGGGTTTTGTATCTTGGATTCTTTGGAGCTTGTATATTGGCTTTGAGATTTTCTTTGTCAAGATATATTGTGAGTAGCTATCAGATCTATAGTCTCAGAATTCATGGATTAGAAGTGTGTAGGAAGCAAGGAGCTATTGGAAGGAAATTGACAACATCAAGGCATCTGGTTGTATCTTTCTTCTGCATTATTTAATACATATATACTTTTCTTTCCTATATGAATGTTATTTGTTCATATTGTATGATTCCTTGATCACGTACATAGTTTCATATCAAATAGACTCTGTTATTCTCATCTTCGTTGGCTTGTGTTCCTTTGCATATATTTATCCATAAGCCTCGTGACGGAGCTTGGATTGCATTGGTGAAGTTGGATCTTTCGATATTTAAAAGGTATGTTCTAGATCCATTTCTCATTTGATAATTGAAATCTAAGGAAAGAGTAGTGTACTGTCTTGTTTTGTTCTAGTTTCATAGTGAATCTAGGGGGATTGATTTGTGTCCGCACTTAACAATTAGCCTGATAAAAAAATTGGCAACCATACTAGGGAACAAATTATTTTCCTAGTTTGTCTTGCTTTCTTTCTTTGTGTAATGTCCCCACTTTGGGACATCATCACACGACGGAGATTTATGATGACCAGAGTAGCCAAATGGGTGCTAGAGTGAGTACAGGGGTATTTGAGAGGCATTGTGGGGTCCAGCTTGCATTTATCATCATATTTCATCATCATGAGCCATTCCGCATAGGTTGGCTTTGGTTTCGTTCCATTCCGACGATTTCCATGATTTTGACTATTATGAGCTATAAATTAATTAAAATCACTGAAGAGGGCATTTTGGGCACATTACTTGGAGTAACCTCTCAGTGTAATAGCTCATTGGAATCGGGAGGAGAAGCACTACAGGATGGGATGGCTAGAAGTGACTTTTAGTGGCCAGGGAAGCCACAAGGAGAGATAAGGAGCTTTTCAAAGGTAAAAAGGTTAATTAATTAATTAAAGTGATTTAATTAATTAATTAAATATTAATAAAATGAAAGTCACTTTGGAGGGACAAGGTGAGCCAAAAAGTATAAATGAAAGGCAAAGGCCTCTTCTCAGGCAATCATGTATGATCTTATTTTGATTTCTGGCTTCCAGCTAGTGAGCCCAATATTGGGGGTTTTGAGGGTTTTGACATAACAAACCCTAGAGGACGATTTGGTGGTGAAAGATTCCACCTATCTTGTCCCAAGCTTGGTCTCGGAGATGCAATACTCTCCCACACCATTCTAGTTCCAG
>ML842001.1:0-14393 GCA_009831015.1 Picea engelmannii
CCATGGTCTTACAGTCCAACATCTCGAACCTCTTCAAGATTTCCATAGTATACTTTCCTTGATTTAGGAAAATCCCCTCTGATCTTTGCCAAATTTCTAGTCCTAAGAAGTAGTGCATCATTCCTAAATCTTTCATCTCGAATTTTGCAACCAATTGTCTCTTACATTCAGTGATGATATTTTCCTCACATGTTAGAAACATGTCATCTACATACAACAATAGAATCATCGATTCACCATTCTCAACCTTAAAGTAAAGGTTAGGATTTGCACTGCTCTTGGTAAAAACCAAGCTCATCAAAAAATTGTCAATCCTACCATACCATGCTTTGGGTGCCTGCTTCAATCCATATAAAGCCTTCTTTAATCTGCACACTTGAGTCTCCCTATCATGTCTCTCAAATCCAAGTGGTTGCTCCACATAAACTTCATCTTTTATTTCACCATTCAATAATGTTGTCTTTACATCCATCTAGTGCACCTTCCATTTCATCATAGCGACCATGAAAGTATAGGATAATTCAGGGATGATTTTAAGGATGGAAATTTATTTTAAAATGTAGAAACCTTGGTGAATCTTACTAATCATTCATATGCCAACTATAAATGATTGGCGGCATTTTTGTAAAAATATTCAAATTTCTAAGGATTTTATATAGTTTTTATAAAGTTTTGGCAATTTTTAAGGTAAAATAATTTTATCCTATAGAATTTGGGCGAATCATTTTTAAAATAGTGAATCTCGATTTTGGAAAAACCATGGAAAATTAGCCCATGAGCGAAATTTAGCCCCTAAAATCATCCCGATCGAGGTATATCTTGCTACGAGAGAAAAGATCTCTTCATAGTTAATCCCTTCCTTATGAGAAAAACCTCAAGCCACAAATCTTGCCTTATATTTTTCAATACTACCATCAGCTATGCGTTTTGTCTTGTAGATCCATTTCAAACTCACCAAAGATTTTTCCTTTGGTCTGGGAACCACATCCCAGACATCATTCTGCATAATGGATTGGTATTCGTCTGCCATGGCATCTTTCCATACTTGATTTTATGTAGCCTCTTCATAACTGGAAGGTTTTTCATCCATTATGTCACACAAGCATTCCACGTAGTTGGAATACGGCTTCGACTTCTTACTTTCCCTGAAATATTTCTTTGGGGCACGAATTCTTTCTGCATCTCTAATAATCTCTTGTGCCCAAGCTGGTATTCTCTTGCAAGAAGGTATCTCAGCTGGTTTTTGAGGTTCTACTATGTCATGATCCTCTGGAATGACTTCATATGGTTCAACTACCTCTGGAACTTTATAAACTTCGTTCTCTTCTTCGTGTACCTCTTTTACAGGGATCTGTTTGGATTTACTGAAAGTTTCATTCTCATTGAAGGTTACATCTCGGTTGATCTCCACTTTTCGGTGACTAGGAATGTATATCTTGTAAGCCTTCGATGTGTCACTTTAACCAACAAATATCCCTTCTCTCTGGAAGGGTCCAACTTTGTCCTCTTTTTCTTGGGGATGTGAACAAATATAGGGCATCCAAATATTCTTAAATGTATGACTTCTGGCTTCTCTCTTGAAAACATCTCCTCATGTGTCTTGTTTTCAAGCATTGAAATATTGTAGCTACAAAGAATATTCTACTTATTATTCAGTTATTATCTTATAGATCAATCCCCTTTTGTGGATTGATCATGTATGGACTTATGTATGACCAAATCCCCTTTTGTGGATTGGTCAAACCCTAATTAAATGGTACTAATTGAGAAGTCGACCCCTAGGGATAATTAAAGTGGTTTTAGACACTAAATGAAGAAGTCAACCTTGCTTGATGAAGACACACCACACTAGCGCTCCCAATCTAGTATAAATAAGAGAGGCTAGCTCCTCATACACTCTCTCAGCCACTCATCTAGTGCACAAGTTTTGGAGATCGGTGCAGTTTCCAAAGGAAGGAGAGAGAGGCGCATGCTCAGTTTTGGTTATTCTTGATGGTCTTGTTTTTTATCTTGGCATTGTATTGGCAATCTATATTAAAAACAATTGTTGGGTTTTATCCCCCAGGATGGTTTCCCAGGATAAAATGATGTGTACCTTGTGATTGTGTTTCTCTTAGTGATCCTTCTTATGATATTATTGTCTAGTAAATTGAAAAGAACTAAATAGCGGCTCTAAATTTAACATGGTATCAGAGATAAACTTAGTAGAGCATCTTTCACTAGGTAACCAAAAACGTCACTGTTGTCGTACAAGAAAATTAAGGTTTTTTGTTGGAAGGGAATTTTTTCCTAAAAAACATCTAGGGAAGTCAAACATAGCCTAGCGAACTCATTAGCAGCGTGAACACACCTTTCAGTGGCCAGAGCCTCCAGAAAGCCAAACCCTAGTTTTCAATGGTATCAGAAAACTAAGAAACCAGAACCAATACTAGAAGTACGAGTGCATATTTGCGTAGGCTCAGTTTCAAGGGGTAAAATTTGGATTTTATGAAAACAGACTTCACCTTCCTACTCACCTCAGCCTAGCGCATCTAGGCACTGGATCAGAATTCCAAAATTTGAAAGTTGAGAAATTATGGTTCCCTCATAAAACCCTAAGTTGTAGTTGTAGTTGTAGTACTAGTTATAGTTGCAGTTGTAGTTACAGTATCAGTTGCAGTCACAGTGCTAGTTCCTTCATGCCAGTTGCAGTGTCAGTTCCTTCATGCCAGTTGCAGTGAAAGTTTTTGTGAAATGTTGGGACTGTAATTTTATTACACCTTACCCTAGCAAAACATCGTCAGAGGTATGTACTTACATATGGTTGAAATGTATTATTAAAGGGGTACTTGCAGGAGAAAGGATCTTTTGACAATCATAGATCCAGAAGGATCTCAGATCCAACCCATTCAAAGGAATAATGCACCCGATTATATTGATATGCATCTATTTGTTATTATATTGACTTCTAGGTTGTATGTTGAAGTTATGACCATCATACTAACCCTTGGTCAAAAATTAAATCCAAAGTATTAGAATGAGATAGAGTTTATTCTCTAACTTAGATTTCCGTCAAGATAGCATAATGTCTTAGTACAAAGGATAGGTTCAAGAAAGCACTTGTCATCTTCACTGAAGGAGACTTAGAAGAAAAACAACACACTCATTGTTGAGGACAAGACTCCAGGTTCTAGGTTTGACTAATTAAGTTGATAAAATTCAAAGTTGCACATGACAAGTTTAATAACTACCTCATTACAACTAAACACTATAGTTGAGGTAGCAGTCTTTGAAAAGTATTATACTTGGTATCATATGAGCATATTGAGATAAATTCTTATTGTAATCATTTACCAGATACAACTAACATCTCCTCTAGGAAACTCCTTGTGTTGGTTCTAGGTTACCATGGATGAATGTTTGATCACAACACTAGAAGAGTGTTGATCTCATTTTGTATTGTATTTCTTACTTTCGATCTTTGCAGGTCACAAGTGACAGATCTAAAGGAGCTTCTCTGACGATTATTCATGCTATTGTTTTATTATTATTATCAAAAGAGTATTATTCTTGTTGGTTGTTTTGTTGACCTTATTTTATGTCACAGGTGATAACCATGAGGAAGCTATAGTGACGATTGCAAGAGGCAACATATTAGATGAGACATGGAGCAGACTATCCAAGTCGTATACATGATCGTATGCATTCAAAACATGAATAAGAAACTACTTTTGAGATACAAAGTATCTCATATGGAGATTAATTGTAATGAACAGAAGGGTCCAAAGATGACCGGACATTAAGTAGACTTGATCAATGGATAATAAAGCCACCTTGACAGAAAGCATAAATTGTTTGAAGTCTGACTAAGCCTTTCATATTAAGACTTGGTATTCTACACCAAGTATATCCCGTAGAAACTATAAAGTCTTTTTAGACTCAGAAAAAATCAAGACTCAAAGTGAGTCTGATCTCAGAGAGGACCAGATGGGAAAAATAGACATTTTCCATGACTCATAGATATATGCCATAAGTTGAGAATACTAGATCGTAGCTTCAGAGACCTCTAGGAGACATGAAATCTCCTGAGAAGATTCCTTTGCCTCAGTAACAGAGAAGGAAGCCAGTCAGAAGGAATGGGAGATGCATTTTTTCGTGAGACTAAAAGGGAAGTCAATGTTGACTTCCAAGATTGATCTAACAAATCAAGCATGTTGCAGATAACAGTATAAGAATGTACAAAGAATGAATTGTGTCCAGAGGATTCTCCTAGAAAGAGGGAGAAGACTATGATGAGACACTTACTTTAGTGATTGAAGAAATAGTTCCAGTATGTTGATGATTATAGTTGTATGGGACATCCTCTAGGACACAGACTGAATAAGTCGGCCTATGAGAGAGCCCATGAGTTGGGTGTGCCCATGAGATGGGTGTGTTGTTCCTCTCTAAGAGGCAGATGGAACGTTGTGTGCCCTTGTATGGGGAAAATGCCAATGATATGGGTGTGTCATTCCTCTCTGAGACGAAGATGGAATGATGTGTGCCCTTATGTGGGGAAGATTCCCAAGAGATGGGTGTGTCATTTGAGATGAAATGATGTGTACCCCTGTGAGGGGTGAAGGAGGCCATGTGATGGGTTTACTGTTCTCCTATGTGTAGAGAGTTGAGATGATGTGGTACTCTAGATGGTTCTCCTGTGAGACTTAGTGAGATAGAGATCTATTGAGTAGGATGTTCCTATGGATGAGCACAGGTGGACGTGATCCTAGTGGCTGAGCACTAGTGAGTGTGTGTCTAGATGATTCTCCTGTGAGACACAATGATATAGAGATTTGTTGAGTTATACATCCCTGTGGCTGAGCACAAGTGGACGTGCCCCTAGTGGCTGAGCACTAATGAGTGTGTGAGATCCATTGCTATATTGTCTAAGAGTTAGATTTACTAGTAACCCTAATTGTGATGTAAAGGGTACAGGTCGGCCCTATCGTAACACGTTTAATTTTGAGATTTTGAGTTTTAGACTTTGCCTCTTAGAAATAAAATTTTCACCCAAAAAGAAAAAGAAACTTAGAGATTCTCCTTCTAAATTTAAAGATAAATCCATCGATTGTTGAAAAGGCACTTACGATATCCACCGTCGATTAGCTACTCTAATTTTATCAAACGGTCCTAATGATCTCTGAACTGTAAAAGCTACTTAAGTTTCAAAGAAAGTCTCTAACGTTCGCTTTAGAGCTTCGCGCTTCGGGTGTTCCATCAAGTCTAAACAATGAGAGATCACGAACGCCAAAACATAGAAGTACTTAAGGCTTTTTCAGGGTTTAAAACATGATAAAGTAAAACATAAAAATGAGTAATAGGAGATTAACTTCTTCATGAATATTACCTTCGGGAGATTTATACCCTAATTGTGTCCAACACTCACGAACGTCGAAGTATTAATGATATGTATGATTGGCTAAAGTTGATGATTTGAATTGTGATTATTAGTTTTTATTCAATGAAGAGATTACATATTTCTCTTGTTATAGGCAGACTAATTTTTTGCACCACGAAAAGTTATAGGGAAGCTTGACCTCATAATCTAGTGGAATGATAAATTAGTTTGGAAGCTGGATAGACTAATGAAAGGACCAAATATAGCAGGGAAGAGGCTAAATAGATAGAAAATGGGAGCACAAACTCTCTGGAGTGCTAAGTATCTGAAGTGGACGATCTCCTGCCGCATGTCCTTTGATTTGGACGACTGAGATTTACTTCGGAACTCCAGGCTTCGGGCATTCTGAGACGCTTAACCTTGCAAACCTTCCGGAGTGCTAAGTCCCCGAAGTGAGAGATCTGGAACTGCATGTCCTTTTGATTTAGACAACTGGGATTTACTTCAAGACTCCGGGCTTCGGGTGTTCCAAAATGAATAACACCACAACCTTCTGGAGTGTCAGATCTACCAACACGTGTCCACTTCGATCAATGGTCCAGATGAACTCCGGGCTTCGGGTGTTCCAAAATGAATAACACCAAAAACCTTCTGGAGTGTCACATCTACCAACACGTGTCCACTTCGATCAATGGTCCAGATGAACTCCGGGCTTCAGGACTTTGAGTGTTCTCACTTCACACTTCCGTCTTTCTTCCGAAATGGTTATCCGCCGAAGTGCAGGATCTCCTACCGCGTGTCCTCTTGATTTCAACGACGAGGATATACTTCAAAACTTTGGGCTTCAAGCGTTCCGAGGTGAAAATCTTTGAAATACTAAGTCCCTGAAATACAGGATCTCTTGCCATGCGCCCTTCTCCATCGGATGGTCATGATTTACTTTTGGACTTCGAATTTCGGGAGTTTTAGCTTCTCCCCTCTCACTTTCATCCGGAGTATTTTCTCCTGAAGTCCACCGATTTCTACCGCGTGTCCATCCAAATATAACGATGGTAGTTTACTTCGGGACTTCGGGGATTTTCCTCTCATTTTTCTCCGAAGTACTTTCTCCGGGAGTTGCAGATCAAATGCCACGCATCCTTCCCATTGGATGGTCATGATTTACTTCGAGACTTCGGGCTTCGAGAGTTTTAGCTTCTCCCCTCTCGCTTTCATCCGGAGTGTTTTCTCCTGAATTCCACCGATTGATGCCGCGTGTCCATCCAAAGCTAACAGTGGTAGTTTACTTCGGGGCTTCCCCTCTCATTTTTCTTCGAAGTACTTTCTCCCGAAGTTGTAGATCAAGCACCATGTGTCCTTCTCCATCGGACGATCATGATTTACTTCGGGACTTCGAGCTTCAGGATTCTTAGCTTCTCCCCTCTTGCTTTCATCCAGAGTGTTTTCTCCTGAAGTCCACCAATTGTTGATGCGTGTCCTCCTCAGATCAACAGTTGTCGTTCACTTCAGAGCTCTAGCTCTACATGTAGACCACCCCCGAGCTCTAAAATGCCAAAGTACATGGCAGTCATCAGTTCAGACATGTGGCGCTCTCATCAATCATGACACCTAGCATCCAGCTAGCACCGACACATGTCACTTGTCTTTTCATGACACATCAACATAGTGATGTCAGACCACCATGTCAGATCATCCTCCGGGAAGTGTTCTTGTTCAGCGCCAAAGTAGCGCCATCTCCAAGTGTAGTTATAATGATCATAAAGTTGGCAAGCAGATAAACCTTAGTGGTGGCACTAAAATTAGCAGGTGCGCCCAAATCACAGATCGAGAACAGATCAACGACCATGTTTCATTACGGGGACAAAACATGCTCAAACGATAAAATTCCTAAGCGGTCCCGCAATTGAAACCACGGTATAGTAAAAGAGCTACGTGGCATCACCAGGTACATTGCAAGACGAAAAGTGGGTTACTTCAAACCACCCCCTCGTGCCCCCGTAAAATAGAGAAACATAAAGGGATGTTGGAGAAACAGATGTCCCCATGTCATCCTATTCATGAACAATTACTCTTTCTCGTAACTGTTAGCCAACGTTGAGCTACCTGTCACATTATAACTCCCTCCATATTTTCAATTGATATTTTTTTTCGAGTGAACGCATCTAAAGAACATATAGCAGTGGAATCAGTTGACGAGGACAATAAAAAAATGATTATGGTGGCCTAAATGGACATGTGTGCCCAATTCAAAGAACAAAGAAAAACAAGTGCGTCCGCGAGCAGATGAAGAGACAGATGAAAGTGCCAACTCAAATAATATCAACCTGTTGTCATTTGATTTGAATTACATTCTGTTTTAGGAGATATTGTAAGAAGTCCAACAGTTGTTTAGTTGAGACAAATTTTGTATAAATAAATAGATTTTAGATTTGAACCAGGAGGCTTCAAGCCCAACGTGGGCTACTTCTTGCCATATGTAATAGAGAAAACTCTCCTTTTTTAGTATTAATACAAGCGCAGACAGAGATTCCAATTTTCGTTCAGTTTGAGTTGTGTGTTTCTTTTGTATTTCCATATCTTTGGATTTCTTTATGTAATTCCTTGATAAGTGATTGATTGCAACTTAGTATCACAACTACTGTAATCACATTATATCAACAGTTCATTAAGTAAGCAATTTTTCTTCTGTGTTTACTCTAAGTAAAGAAAGACCTGCAAGCTATTTGAATTACTGCATCTCATATCATGTTCAAGGGTGCACTCTCTACTTTCTTCTACTGCAAACAAGGTGAGACTCATCTACCATTGATGCCTAAATTTGTTTAACAGTTCGGTATGTTTCATTCACTCCATTTGATATTAAAATTGTGACTCAAACAACGAAATATGACCACTGTACTGTCCTATTATTAATTTCATTTAAGGATCATTTTCTATATAACTAAAGGTAGAAAAAGCACTCTTTAAAACATTCTCTTCAAAATTTCTTGATGCTTGACATTACTAATTGAGCCTTAAGTTTAATCTCAGGAACAACATCTTTTTGGCGCCGTTGTCGGGGACGGAGAAACGAAGTTATTTTTCCCTGGGAGAACGACAAAGTAAAACTTTAATCTTTGATGGTGAACAAAGATTGAATACATGAAAAGGTTCATTTTTCACCCGATGACTTCTGGGTTCGAAGACTCCACATGATTCACTGGCGACTCCATTGGTTTCTGATCTGAAAATAAAAGGCTGACTTGTTATGCTATGCAAGCACCCTCTACTTCAATAAAATAAACCTTACAGGACCTTGCTTCATGTGTTAAAATATGCAAGTTGGTTTATGTGTCAAGTTCATGCTTCTTCTTGTCAATGTTCATGTGTGAGGAAATGTTCTTTTAAAAGGTTAATTAGGTGCTATAAACCAATACATAGTAACATAAAGTGCAACAAATAACACAACAAACTCACAACAATAACAAGATGATAAAGGAGTTCACCCCTCTCTGGGCTACATCTCCTTGAGCCTCCTTCAATGGACTTGGCTCTTTGGGATTAGTTTGTAAAATGTTCTTTTACAAGCTGCTGCTCAAATCCAATGGATTTACAGACTGTACCATTGGGTTAAGAATACATAAAAACCCCAAAATTGACTATTAGAACTCTGAAAATGGATCTTGTCTCATCCAATCATGACCTCTTCTACATGTGGCCTCCAAGCTTCCCTGAGCTTATCTATGGAAAAAACACCTATAAAAGTCCTCCAATGGATCTGAAACCTATCCCAAAGTGTTCAGAGCATAATAATTATTCAAAAATGACTATTCAGTCTTAGAAAATAGACCTGTACTCATCTGAGCAAGGCCTCAAACAATGAGGGCTTCAAGCTCCCTGGAGCTTCCTCAAACTTCAATGGTTAAAAACCTACAAAAGAAGTCTTCAAATGCCTGTGAAAACAGTGCCAATGGACTGAAAACGTCCAAAAATCCCTAGCTGGGCTTTTTCGGCACATCATTTGGCCAAAAACTGAAGAAGTTAGGCCTCCTGCCATTTTTCTCCTTCAAGCTTCCTGTCTCTGGTTCGCTATTTCGCACCTGTGTGTTAGTAACCTGGCTTCTGGGATTTTTCTCGTGCCTAAACCTAGAACACACGTGTCTCTCTGAAAATGGTGCCAAAATGTCGCAACCGTTAGCGAACTAAGCCCCCCAAGGTCGGAGGTGTTGGGCGCATGGGGGCCATGTGGCCACGTCCCAGCGCGAAAATAGGCACTCGTTGTTTGGGTAGTCATGGGCGTGACAAGTGGAGGGTAACTATTTGAAAACCCAAACCAAACCGCGTGCAAAACTCCAATGATCACATGTGCAAACAATAAAACCACGGGCTAAACCCCATTTGGAAACCAAACTTCTGCGCCAAAATCCATGTTGTGGTCATATGTGGCGTTGTATAAAACCAAAGGCTATACGTTTAACCCCGCGCACCAATGTACCGGAGGATAAGGTATAAATCATGGTCAAATGAAATGTGTCATGCTACCAAGGGCTATCATGCGTGCCACTCCGTTTATGCAATGGTTATATGGGGTATAACACAAGACCGTGGGCTTTGTATAAAGTTTGACCCCCACGCAAATGCATATATATAACGTGGGCTCCATTGGGAAAGAAACTCCCCGCGCGCACCAACATTATGATAGGTCACATGTAAAAGGTATATGACCACGGGTCGGGGCTAAGCCCCGGCTCATCCCCCCGCCATCGTTTACTCAAACCACATTCAAATAAATAAAATCCCATACGTATAACAAGGCATAACGCGTGGTCCGATGGTCGGGCGAACTTGGTAAAGGCGCTATACGGTGGGGAGGTCCGGGGGTCGAACCCCACGGACCCATAAAATTTTACCAAACAACCCAATAGCTAATACCAGGGTGCCACGTGGCAGCCCATGATTGGGCCACGTGGCACCCTACCATTCGCCAAAATGATGCCACGTATTGATACTTGATTCGCCCAACTGTCAACCAGTAAATGCCTGCCACGTCAACTGCCACGTGTGAGTTGTATGACCTCTACCATGTCACTGTATGGTCATCGTACAGACTATACGGCCCTGCCACGTCACCTCTGTACGGACTGTACGGACAGGTACAGTCAGCATCAAAATTTTTGCCTGTTTGCCTTGCCGAACAGATCGCAATAACTTCTCCATACGGACTCTGTTTGATAAAGTAAATATATCACCGGAATCAGGAAGACGAGACGGACGCAATGGCACCATTTCTGTCACATTCCGAACACTTTGAAATTTGAGCAAAATTTTGACCCCTGGTTCAGATTTTGATCACATCTTCCCATTGAAAGGCTTTTGGACCCAAAAAAGCTTAGGATTATCTAACCGAGCTTCAATACTCTTCTCCTTTCAAGTTCTATCAACTGATTCTACTTGAAAAGTCTTTTCGACAATCACCTGGATACTTTGACATGCCTTGCACTGCAACTAGCTATGTCCCTCAACCACTGTTCTCTGGCTGCTGCTGAGCCACTGTTCTCTCTGTGCTTGGAAGACTGCCAACCTTCCCACTGAGAATCAAGTCCCTCTTTTGAACTCTTTGACGTCAACACAATCAGCTCTCCAATGGTTGCAAAAACTTCCCTGCGACATCTTGTCACAAGGCAAGAAAACCATCAATCTTGAAAACAAATTGACACAAGACTGAAAATGATGACAGCAACATCTTTTTCTCTTCAAGCAAACTGTCGCATCTTGTGCTTCATCAAAGCACATGGTGTTTTCCTGCATCTTGGTGTACTCAAAATCAACTTACAAGCCAACATACACCATCGACTAAACACAAGTCGAAAAACATGATCGACACCACATAGTCGTCAAGACAACATCGACACAAGTCGAGACTCATGTAAAACATATCAACCTTCCAAAATGACAAGTCGAAAAACATGATAAACAATCATGCTACAATCATGAGTCATTCATGATGAACTATCACCAAGTTCATTATTTACGCACACCCAAAAACAAATGCATGTGCATAGCTCTTCAACTCTCCTTCCAGTACAAACATACGTACATAAACCCAAAACATGTGGGTATTTAAGAGATTAATATGAAAAATGTATATGGCTGTAACAAACAAGCAACATACCCCTCTTTTACATGTTCTTGACGAGGTGGTATAACACAAGTATGCATTCAAAAGTAAATGCATTCACATGCAAACTTGTATCTTACAAGTTACGATAACTGCTGCAACTTGTCAAACTTCAACAAAAATGAATAGATAAGGCTGAAATGTGCATCTACAATAGAAAAAATGCAGGCCTTACTTACTCAAGAAATCTAACCATTTCTTACCAAGCCAACTCAATGGAGAATTCTTCTGCTGAAAGTCGTCTTCTTGTGAATCATCTTGACTCACATCAATGATGGAATCTCCTCTTCCATTCTTGCCAATATTTTTATCCAACTGCTTCTTGTGCTGTGGATGAGAGGTTGGATGCAATGTCCAACATTGGTCAATGAGATGACCCCTCTTCTAACAATGAGTGCAAATCTTTTGCATGCTCTTTTCAAGTTGCCTTTGCTTGGAAAGTTTCCTGAAAGTGGTTAATCTTTTCCAACATTTTGAAACATGATGGTTATATAAACCACAATATGTACATGGACTTTTTCTTCCATTTTTACATGCAAATTTATCATTCTTAACATAATAAAAAACAACTGAATGATAGGCAGATTTATACCTTGAACATTCACCTTTATCGCCCCTTTGAGGAGGTGAATTTGAAGAGTTACAAGCTCTCTTTTGAAGACCAACAAATCTGTTCTTGTCCTCATGGATGTCACAACTCTTTTGTTTCACACATTTGCATTCATCTTGAACACAAGTTTTGCATGCTGAAGGGATTGAACTTTCAACAAAAGTTCTTGAACTTTCACCTTTATAGCCTTCTTGAAGAGGTGAACTTGAAACAAAATTTGTTCTTGGAACTTTTTCCATTGTCTCCTCAACTTTGGAATTTGTTTCATCAATTTGTTCATAACCAAGACCACAATACTTAGGTCTCTCTTCAACCACAATAGGCTCAACAATGCCTTGTGCATGCTTGCCTGACCCTTTACCTTCATAGCCCATTTTTAACAATAACTTGGACCCTATTCCTCTTGTGTGATTTTCAAAAACACCAAAGCATTCTTCTTGAGAGAAATTTGAAGATATACTAACATTACATACCTCATGTTCATGCATGTACTTGGTAAGGGTTTCTTTTTCTTCATGGAGTTGATTCTCCATCTCATGCAACTTTTCAAGAAGTTGGTGCTTCTCCTCCTTCATGGACATCAACTTCTCTTGAAGGACAATGCTCTCTTCTCTATCTTTCCACAACTCTTGTACCATATCTTTCATGGTTAACAATGCCTTAAACATCTCTTTGTCAAAGAGCTTAGATTCAGAAGATGTATGAGAACTATCCATGTTTGAAGCTTCCTCCATCCTTGCAAGATCAAACTTCAACACAAAACTTGCACAAATACCAACAGCTAAATCTCAAGCTATCATTGGCAAATACAAGAGCAAAACAAACTATGCTCTGATACCATCTGATTTGAAAATAGAAGGCTGACTTGTTATGCTATGCAAGCACCCTCTACTTCAATAAAATAAACCTTACAGGACCTTGCTTCATGTGTTAAAATATGCAAGTTGGTTTATGTGTCAAGTTCATGCTTCTTCTTGTCAATGTTCATGTGTGAGGAAATGTTCTTTTAAAAGGTTAATTAGGTGCTATAAACGAATACACATCAACATAAAGTGCAGCAAATAACACAACAAACTCACAACAATAACAAGATGATAAAGGAGTTCACCCCTCTCTGAGCTACATCTCCTTGAGCCTCCTTCAATGGACTTGGCTCTTTGGGATTAGTTTGTCAAATGTTCTTTTACAAGCTGCTGCTCAAATCCAATGGATTTACAGACTATACCATTGGGTTCAGAATACATAAAAACCCCAAAATTGACTATTAGAACTCTGGAAATGGATCTTGTCTCATCCAATCATGACCTCTTCTACATGTGGCCTCCAAGCTTCCCTGAGCTTCTCTGTGGAAAAAACACCTGTAAAAGTCCTCCAATGGATCTGAAACCTGTCCCAAAGTGTTCAGAGCATAATAATTAGTCAAAAATGACTATTTAGTCTCAGAAAATAGACCTGTACTCATCTGAGCAAGGTCTCAAACAATGAGGGCTTCAAGCTCCCTGGAGCTTCCTCAAACTTCAATGGTTAAAAACCTGCAAAAGAAGTCTTCAAATGCCTGTGAAAACAGTGCCAATGGACTCAGAATGTCCAAAAATCACTAGCTGGGCTTTTTCGGCACCTCATTTGGCCAAAAACTGAAGAAGTTAGGCCTCCTGCCATTTTTCTCCTTCAAGCTTCCTGTCTCTGGTTCGCCATTTCGCACCTGTGTGTCAGTAACTTGGCTTCTGGGCGTTTTCCCATGCCTAAAACCAGCACACGCATGCCTCTCCGAAAATGGTGCCAAAATGTCACACCGTTAGCGAACTAAGCCCCCCAAGGTCGGAGGTGTTGGGCGCATGGGGGCCATGTGGCCACGTCCCAGTGCGAAAATAGGCACCCATTCTTTGGGTAGTCATGGGCGTGACAAGTGGTGGGTAACCATTTGAAAACCCAAACCAGCCCATGCGCAAAACTCCAATGATCACATGCGCAAACAATAAAACCACCAGCTAAACCCCATTTGGAAACCAAACTTCCGCGCCAAAATCCATGGTGTGGTCGTATGTGGCGTTGTATAAAACCAAAGGATATACATTTAACCCCGTGCACCAATGTACTGGAGGATAAGGTATAAAGCATGGTCAAATGAAATGTGTCATGTGACCAAGGGCTATCGTGCGCGCCACTCCGTTTATGCAATGGTTATATGGGGTATAACACAAGACTGCGGGCTTTGTATAAAGTTTGACCCCCGCGCAAATGCATATATATAACGTGGGCTCCATTGGGAA
>ML842001.1:14443-26202 GCA_009831015.1 Picea engelmannii
GAGAACGACAAAGTAAAACTTTAATCTTTGATGGTGAACAAAGATTGAATACATGAAAAGGTTCATTTTTCACCCGATGACTTCTGGGTTCGAAGACTCCACATGATTCACTGGCGACTCCATTGGTTTCTGATCTGAAAATAGAAGGCTGACTTGTTATGCTATGCAAGCACCCTCTACTTCAATAAAATAAACCTTACAGGACCTTGCTTCATGTGTTAAAATATGCAAGTTGGTTTATGTGTCAAGTTCATGCTTCTTCTTTTCAATGTTCATGTGTGAGGAAATGTTCTTTTAAAAGGTTAATTAGGTGCTATAAACCAATACACAGTAACATAAAGTGCAGCAAATAACACAGCAAACTCACAACAATAACAAGATGATAAAGGAGTTCACCCCTCTCTGGGCTACATCTCCTTGAGCCTCCTTCAATGGACTTGGCTCTTTGGGATTAGTTTGTCAAATGTTCTTTTAAAAGATTCTTCTCAACTCCAATGGATTTACAGACTGTACCATTGGGTTCAGAATACATAAAAACCCCAAAATTGACTATTAGAACTCTGAAAATGGATCTTGTCTCATCCAATCATGACCTCTTCTACATGTGGCCTCCAAGCTTCCCTGAGCTTCTCTATGGAAAAATCACCTGTAAAAGTCCTCCAATGGATCTGAAACCTGTCCCAAAGTGTTCAGAGCATAATAATTAGTCAAAAATGACTATCCAGTCTTAGAAAATAGACCTGTACTCATCTGAGCAAGGCCTCAAACAATGAGGGCTTCAAGCTCCCTGGAGCTTCCTCAAACTTCAATAGTTAAAAACCTACAAAATAAGTATTCAAATGCCTGTGAAAACAGTGCCAATGGACTCAAAACGTCCAAAAATCCCTAGCTGGGCTTTTTCGGCACATCATTTGGCCAAAAACTGAAGAAGTTAGGCCTCCTGCCATTTTTCTCCTTCAAGCTTCCTGTCTTTGGTTCACCATTTCACACCTGTGTGTTAGTAACCTAGCTTCTGGGAGTTTTCTCGTGCCTAAACCCAGCACACATGTGTCTCTCTGAAAATGGTGCCAAAATGTCGCACCGTTAGCGAACTAAGCCCCCCAAGGTCGGAGGTGTTGGGCGCATGGGGGCCATGTGGCCACGTCCCAGCGCGAAAATAGGCACTCTTTCTTTGGGTAGTCATGGGCGTGACAAGTGGAGGGTAACCATTTGAAAACCCAAACCAACCCGTGTAAAAAACTCCAATGATCACATGCGCAAACAATAAAACCACGGGCTAAACCCCATTTGGAAACCAAACTTCCGCGCCAAAATTCATGTTGTGGTCGTATGTGGCGTTGTATAAAACCAAAGGCTATACATTTAACCCCGTGCGCCAATGTACTGGAGGATAAGGTATAAAGGATGGTCAAATGAAATGTGTCATGTGACCAAGGGCTATCGTGCGCAGATTTATACCTTGAACATTCACCTTTATCGCCCCTTTGAGGAGGTGAATTTGAAGAGTTACAAGCTCTCTTTTGAAGACCAACAAATCTGTTCTCGTCCTCATGGCTGTCACAACTCTTTTGTTTCACACATTTGCATTCATCTTGAACACAAGTTTTGCATGCTGAAGAGATTGAACTTTCAACAAAAGTTCTTGAACTTTCACCTTTATAGCCTTCTTGAAGAGGTGAACTTGAAACAAAATTTGTTCTTGGAACTTTTTCCATTGTCTCCTCAACTTTGGAATTTGTTTCATCAATTCGTTCATAACCAAGACCACAATACTTAGGTCTCTCTTCAACCACAATAGGCTCAACAATGCCTTGTGCATGCTTGCCTAACCCTTTACCTTCATAGCCCATTTTTAACAATAACTTAGACCCTATTCCTCTTGTGTGATTTTCAAAAACACCAAAGCATTCTTCTTGAGAGAAATTTGAAGATATACTAACATTACATACCTCATGTTCATGCATGTACTTGGTAAGGGTTTCTTTTGCTTCATGGAGTTGATTCTCCATCTGATGCAACTTTTCAAGAAGTTGGTGCTTCTCCTCCTTCATGGCCATCAACTGCTCTTGAAGGAAAATGCTCTCTTCTCTATCTTTCTACAACTCTTGTACCATATCTTTCATGGTTAACAATGCCTTAAACATCTCTTTGTCAAAGAACTTAGATTCAGAAGATGTATGAGAACTATCCATGTTTGAAGCTTCCTCCATCCTTGCAAGATCAAACTTCAACACAAAACTTGCACAAATACCAACAGCTAAATCTCAAGCTATCATTGGCAAATACATGAGCAAAACAAACTATGCTCTGATACCATCTGATTTGAAAATAGAAGGCTGACTTGTTATGCTATGCAAGCACCCTCTACTTCAATAAAATAAACCTTACAGGACCTTGCTTCATGTGTTAAAATATGCAAGTTGGTTTATGTGTCAAGTTCATGCTTCTTCTTGTCAATGTTCATGTGTGAGGAAATGTTCTTTTAAAAGGTTAATTAGGTGCTATAAACGAATACACAACAACATAAAGTGCAACAAATAACACAACAAACTCACAACAATAACAAGATGATAAAGGAGTTCACCCCTCTCTGAGCTACATCTCCTTGAGCCTCCTTCAATGGACTTGGCTCTTTGGGATTAGTTTGTCAAATGTTCTTTTACAAGATGCTGCTCAACTCCAATGGATTTACAGACTGTACCATTGGGTTCATAATACATAAAAACCCCAAAATTGACTATTAGAACTCTGAAAATGGATCTTGTCTCATCCAATCATGACCTCTTCTACATGTGGCCTCCAAGATTCACTGAGCTTCTCTATGGAAAAAACACCTGTTAAAGTCCTCCAATGGATCTGAAACCTGTCCCAAAGTGTTCAGAGTATAATAATTAGTCAAAAATGACTATTTAGTCTCAGAAAATAGACCTGTACTCATCTGAGCAAGGCCTCAAACAATGAGGGCTTCAAGCTCCCTAGAGCTTCCTCAAACTTCAATGGTTAAAAACCTGCAAAAGAAGTCTTCAAATGCCTATGAAAACAGTGCCAATGGACTCAGAATGTCCAAAAATCCCTAGCTGGGCTTTTTCGGCACCTCATTTGGCCAAAAACTGAAGAAGTTAGGCCTCCTGCCATTTTTCTCCTTCAAGCTTCCTGTCTCTGGTTCGCCATTTCGCACGTGTGTGTCAGTAACTTGGCTTCTGGGCGTTTTCCCATGCCTAAAACCAGCACACTCATGCCTCTCCAAAAATGGTGCCAAAATGTCACACCGTTAGCGAACTAATCCCCCCAAGGTCGGAGGTGTTGGGCGCATGGGGGCCATGTGGCCACGTCCCAGTGCGAAAATAGGCACCCGTTCTTTGGGTAGTCATGGGCGTGACAAGTGGTGGGTAACCGTTTGAAAACCCAAACCAACCCATGCGCAAAACTCCAACGATCACATGTGCAAACAATAAAACCACCAGCTAAACCCCGTTTGCAAACCAAACTTCCGTGCCAAAATCCATGTTGTGGTCGTATGTGGCGTTGTATAAAACCAAAGGCTATACATTTAACCCCGTGCGCCAATGTACTGGAGGATAAGGTATAAAGCATGGTCAAATTAAATGTGTCATGTGACCAAGGGCTATCGTGCGCGCCACTCCGTTTATGCAATGGTTATATGGGGTATAACACAAGACTGCGGGCTTTGTATAAAGTTTGACCCCCGCGCAAATGCATATATATAACGTGGGCTCCATTGGGAAAGCAACTCCCCGCGCGCACCAACATTACGATAGGTCACATGTAAAATGTATATGACCGCGGGTCGGGGCTAAGCCCCGGCCCATCCCCCCGCCATCGTTTACTCAAACCACATTCAAATAAATAAAATCCCGTAGGTATAACAAGGCATAACGCATGGTCTGATGGTCGGGCGAACTTGGGAAAGGCGCTATACGGTGGGGAGGTCCGGGGGTCGAACCCCACGGACCCATAAAATTTTACCAAACAACCCAATAGCTAATACCGGGGTGCCACGTGGCAGCCCATGATTGGGCCATGTGGCACCCTACCATTAGCCAAAATGATGCCACGTATCAATACTTGATTCGCCCAACTGTCAACCAGTAAATGCCTGCCACGTCAACTGCCACGTGTGAGTCATACGACCTCTGCCATGTCACTGTACGGTCATCGTACGGACTGTACGACCCTGCCACATCACCACTGTACGAACTATACGAACATGTATAGTCAGCATCAAATTTTTTGCCTGTTTGCCTTGGCGAACAGATCGCGATAACTTCTCCATACGGACTCCGTTTGAGAAAGTAAATATATTGCCGGAATCAGGAAGATGAGATGGACGCAATGGAACCATTTTCGTCGCATTCCAAACACTTTGAAATTTGAGAAATTTTTTGACCCCTGGTCCAGATTTTGATCAGTTTCAAAATGTCAAGTTCTTTCAATGCTAGGTTTGTTCCTTTGGAATTTACAAATGTTTTTGGTTTTCCAAACGTTGTTCCTGATATTAAAGAATGGGGAGATCATCTTCCTAGTTTTAGAGAGGATCATTTGTTTGAATTTCATAAGCTCATGCATCAACTAGATATTCATCATGAAGATGTTTTGATGAAACTATTCATGTTTAGTCTGGGAGGGGATGCTCGACTTTGGTACAAATCTATACTCCCTTCCAGCATTTCATCATTAAAAGAATTCCATGCAGCTTTCATAAATATTGCAAAAGAATGTATTCATCAGAGTTCCTTTTTGAAGACTGTTGCAATTTAGATTTTGTAGAAAAAGATTGTAAAGATAAGCAGTTTTCTCATAAAAAATCAGAACATGATAGCAATTGTGGTCAATTATATGAAGAAGACTTTGAAGTAAATCAAGAAGAGATTTCTTGCAGCAGTAAGAATGAAGACGACATAATTGCAAGTAAAAATGAAGAAATCCTTATAGACCCTCTAGTCCTTCAAGCTGATCAAAGACGCGATGATGAATCTTCTGCTGATCTAGATCTTTGCGAAGGCCAAAGGCTTATTGAAGACCATAAGCGATCAGCTCTTGGAAAAGATGATTTTGGTAATGATACTGACAATGGTAGTGATACTCTAAGTGCATTTGCCATTGTACCAAATGTTCATAGTAATTACTGTCATGATCAAACTATTGTTCTAAATACTTGTTTTGATCTAGTTGTTATTATTTAGTCATCATTACTAGATCATCAAGAAATAGAAGTTTTTGAAAGTCAAAATTTAGAAATTTTATATAATCATCCTATTTACGATGAGTATCCAGACGATGAAGAAGAGCATATTTCTTTCCCAACATGCATGGAAACATACAATAGTTCTCATTTGTTTGATAACTATGATGAATGCAAATTTGAAGTTGATGAGCAACAAATTATTTCTCTTTCTTCAGAGAGTTCACTTCAGCAGGAAAATTATCAGTTGCACTATAAAAGAAATCAACCTATGTATGATAGTGATGAAGAAGATTCTCAGACAGATGATGGAGGAGATAAGGAGGGGCTACTGGAGCAGTTGTTCTCTTCTTCTTGCTTAGAAACTATTGAGAAATAGACTAGTGACCCTCAATATGAAATTCTCAAGCCAGGAAAAGAAAAGATCAGTAGTGGAGAAAGTGTGCAAAGGCTTTTCATGTGGCTAGGCCAACAAGAAGAGGTGTTGCTTGATTTTGAAAATTCTTTATCTTTCCATGATCCAGTGGCTATTTGGTTGGAGTATTTTCTTCAAGAGGTCCAAAATGTTGCAGTGTTTTGTGTACAACCAAATTTAAGCAATAAGCGCAAGCTACCTATTCATTCTTTGCTGCAAAAAAATTATTATTTTTTTATTCCTTCATCTAGCATAAAACAAGGTATGTTAAGAAATCCACTATTTGCATGGCTCCATTGGAAATTCCATATTACTTGATCAATGGAATTTTGCCTGATTAGTGTAGGGCCAATGTACGTAAATAAGTTTTCCAAATCAACATTTCATTTTAGCATTCTAGCTCAATGTTTTATTTCAGTTCGGTAGTTCTATTCTCAGTCTGACATCCATTATGGTTCAGTTTTTAGGCATTATGACTCCATAGCCCAACGACAGGGTTTAGAGTTTAACATGATTAATTTCAATTCGCAGAGGTATGAAAGCACGTGGTTTATTGTTCTTGGTGTTTTTTAGAGTAGATCTTGTTGAACAGGAGATGAGGCTCAAGGAGAACTCGAAACTCGCCTTTTTGTCTTTTTAATTTCTCTAAAAGCAGGTGATAAATAAATAATATTCCTTGTTGAAAATTCAAAAGAAAAATAAGATATGAGTCCCTACTCCCCTTATAGTCCCAATAAAATTGAAATATTTGTTTTGAAAGGAATGTGAAGGTAGTTTTTCTCATGATGATATTGTAACCTGATCAAAGATCAGAAAAGTATAAATATTACAGATTAATTATGAAGCCTCCTCTAAATACAATGAAAATTCAAATAAAATAATAAATAAAATAAGGATAAAAAGGGCTTGAAAAGAAGTTCTAAAATCAATAAACAAACTTGTGTCAGAATGAGATTCTTTTGTTTCTATCCCTCTGAGTCATTGTTTTGTTTTATTTTGCCTATCCATGAGCTTTTATTCTCTTCTGATTTTCACTATCTTTCCTGGGTCTTCATAGAAAGAAAGAATTACACCTTGACTTCGAAAACTTAAAAACATATCTCTGAAACAAGATTAGGCGAAAATATTTATCTTCCTTTGATTTTAATTGAAAGAAAAGTATGTCCAATCTTGATAACTTTAACTCTTCTATTGGATTTAAAATTGACTAATTCACTGAAGGTTAATCCCTGAAAATCAAAATCCCTATAAAATCTTCCCTACAGACGAAGGTGTATTGAAAATTGGAGGAAAATTAGTCTCAGAGTATACTTAAAAATTTATGACAGACCTCCCTTTTAAAATGTTTAAACAAATATCAACCCTTATATGATACATTCAAATTGATTGCCCCCACTTCAAAATATTAAAATATAAGACAAATGGTGAAAGGAAATTTGAAATTCGATTGCCCCCATTTTGTCCAAAAAGAGATGATGAAAGGAAATTCATGTAATGATTGCCCTCATCTCAGCAAAAATGTGAAGGTGCTAATTCAAGTGGTGAAAGGAAATTCAATGGGAGAGGTAGATAACTTCACCAGGGTACTGAACAAGCTTGCTGGTAGTGAAGCAATATCTATGATATTTGTATGGTTGTCATACATATCTACAAAGTATACTCTAACATCTAATTCTCTTTCCGATAATATTTACATTCTAGACCAACGATGGATTCCCTAAATAAAATTGTTACATCTACTTAACCTTGATGCGAGCGAAGTCAGTCAAGGTCTGACATTTCGATTAAAGTTATTTTGATTAGCTTGAACAGATACGAACTTAGTTTCAGGAAAGGGAAATTTTAAATAGCCTAACTTGTGATCGATAGTTGGGGATGTTTTGAAGGTTTTCTGAGATTTGGTTGAAGTTCAATTTTTCTCTGTATGATTAATCCCTAAAAGTGTTTCCCAGAAATGAAATAATGACTCCATTTACCCAATAAAGACACTTGTTCTATTGTTCTTTTGCGCCTCATAGGGAGCCACAATCCCCAGATGGAGCCTATGTCGGAACACGTTTAATTTTGAGATTTTGAGTTTTGGACTTTGCCTCTTAGAAATAAAATTTTCACTCACCCAAAAGGAAAAAGAAACTTAGAGATTTTCCTTTTAAATTTAAATATAAATCCAACGCTTGTTGAAAAGGCGCTTACGATATCCACCATCGATTAACTACTCTAATTTTATCAAACGGTCCTAATGATCTCCGAACTGTAGAAGTTGCTTGAGTTTCAAAGAAAGTCTCTAACATTCGCTTCGAAGCTTCGTGCTTCGAGTGTTCCAGCAAGTCTAAACAATAAGAACTCATGAATGTCGAAACACCGAAGTACTTAAGGATAATTCAAGGTTTAAAAAATGATAAAGTAAAACATAAAAGTGAGTAATATGAGACTAACTTCTTCATGAATTTGACCTTCGGGAGATTTATACCCTAATTGTGTCCAACACTCACGAACATCGAAGTATTAATGATATGTATGATTGGATAAAGTTAATGATTTGAATTGTGATTAGCAGTTTTTATTCAACGAAGAGCTTACATATTTCTCTTGTTACAAGCAGGCTAATTTTTTGCGCCACGAAAGTTACAGGGAAGCTTGACCTCAGAATCTAGTGGAACAATAAATCAGTTCGAAAGCTGGATAAACCAAGAAAAGGACCAAATATAGTAGAGAAGGGGATAAATAGATAGAAAATGGAGCACAAACTCTCCAAAGTGCTAAGTCTTCGAAGTGGAGGATCTCCTGCCGCGTGTCCTTTGATTTGGACGACTGAGATTTATTTCCGAACTGTTGGATTTGGGCGTTTCGAGACGCTTAACCTCGCAAACCAAAGTGAGAGATCTGGCACCATGTGTCCTTTTGATTTATATTATTGGGATTTACTTCGAGACTTCAGGCTTCGGGCGTTCTGAAATGCATAACACCACAAACCTTTTGGAGTGTCAGATCTGTCGACACATGTCCACTTCAATCAATGGTCCAAATGAACTCTGAGCTTCGGGACTTTGGGAGTTCTGGCTTCACACATCCATCTTTCTTCCGAAATGGTTATCCTCCAAAGTGCAGGATCTCCTACCATGTGTCCTCTTGATTTCAATGACGAGGATTTACTTTGGAACTTCAGGCTTCGGGCATTCCGAGGTGCAAATCTCTGAAATACTAAGTCCCTGAAATACAGGATCTCCTGCCATGCATCCTTCTCCATCAGATGGTCATGACTTACTTTGGGACTTCGGGCTTCAGGATTTTTAGCTTCTCCCCTCTCACTTTCATCTGGAGTGTTTTATCCCGAAGTCCACTGATTGTTGTCGCGTGTCCATCCAAATCTAACGGTGGTAGTTTACTTCGGGACTTCAGGGCTTCCCCTCTCATTTTTCTCCGGATTACTTTCTCCCGGAGTTGCAGATCAAGCTCCACACGTCCTTCTCCATTGGATGGTCATGATTTACTTTGAGGCTTTAGGCTTCAGGAGTTTTAGCTTCTCCCCTCTCGATTTCATTCAGAGTGTTTTCTCTTGAAGTCCACCAATTGTTGTTGTGTGTCCATCCAAATCTAATGGTGGTAGTTTACTTCAGGACTTCGAGGCTTCCCCTCTCATTTTTCTCCAGAGTACTTTCTCTCGGAGTTGCAAATCAAGTGCCATGTGTTCTTCTCTATCAAACGATCATGATTTACTTCGGGACTTCAAGCTTCAGGAGTTTTAGCTTCTCCCCTCTCGCTTTCATCCAGAGTGTTTTCTCCTGAAGTCCATCGATTGTTGCCACGTGTCCTCCTCAGATCGACGATCATCGTTCACTTCAGAGATCCAACTCTACATGTAGACTGCCCCCGAGCTCTAAAGTGCCAAAGTAAATGGCATTCATCAGTTCAGACATATGGCGCTCTCATCAGTCATGACACCTGGGATCCAGTTGGCACTGACACGTGTCGCTTCTCTTTTCATGACATGTCAGCATAGTGATGTCAGACCACCGCATTAGATCCTCCTCCAGGAAGTATTCTTGTTCAATGCCAAAGTAGCGCCATCTCTGAGCACGGTTAGAATGATCCTAAAGTTGGCAAGCGGATAAACCTTAGCGATGGCGCTAAAATTAGCAGGTGTGCCCAGATCACAGATCGCGACCAGATCAATTAACACGTTTCATTGCGGGGACGAAACATGCTCAAACGATAAAATTCCTGAGTGGTCCCGCAATTGAAACCATGGTATAGTAAAAGAGCTATGTGGCATCACCAGGTAAATTGCAGGATGAAAAGTGGGTTACTTCAAACCACCCCCTCGTGCCCCTGCAAAATAGATAAACATAAAGGAACGATGGAGCAACACCTGTCCCCATGTCATCCTATTCATGAGAAATTACTCTTTCTCATCATTGTTAGCCATTGCATAATGAGCCAACGTTGAGCTACCTGTCACATTATAACTCCCTCCATATTTTCAACTGATATTCTTTTTCCAGTGAACTCATCTGAGGAACAAATAATAGTGGAATCAGATGACGAGGACAATAAACAAATGATTACGGTGGCCTTGATGGACATGTGTGCCATGTTATCACACAGTTTTTACTTGGATGTAAACGAAAGGTAAAAGAAGACAAATTGATGCAACAGGAGACTATCCTATAACTGTCACCTCAATAGGAAGTCTCTTTCTATTTAGGGTGGTAGGCCCAGGGGAGACGTCCCCGGTGACCTGGGGTTTTGAGAAGGAAAAGGCTTAAGGCTAAGTAAACATTTCCCTCTCACAAGTCACCACTGATCAGAAAGTCCATCTAAACAACCAATAAAGATAGTAATAATAAAAAATGTACCTGCCCGAAACAAAGCAACAAGAAACTATATATTTGCAAGATCACTTGTTGGTTAGTACTTTATATAATTGGAGACTTACTCAAATAAAGCAATTGACTGATAATATTTATGAAGCAAATCAATATGTGTAGTAGCAATAATCACAATACGTCACTTCACAATAAATGTTTTTAAAAGGCTTCAATATGAACAAGAACGATTTATCATCAATGTTACAATACCAACATTCATTAGAAGAAAAGACTACTACGCATTAGCCAATCTTTCAATTGCTTAAAGAAGTTAAATGCTGCAAAGTATAACTATAAATCAAATGGATAATGGCAACAATAGGGTTAGTAGGTTAGTGTTAGAAGGTATTAGTATCTGTTCAAAGAGTTTGGAGGTTGTGATCAAAATACTTAAACAAGAAGTCTAAGACTAGTGCATTCATAGGGAAAATGGAGTCAAAAAGTAGCAACAAGAGTTGAAGGAACAATATGATAATAGTATGGCTAAATACAAGAGAATTTTATGGTGAAGTGTTGGTAAGCCAAGGCTTTAACCATCAAACCCTAGGGGAAAAACGACTTATTAATGTGTAGGCAACCCTAGGCCTTAGAACGTTTTCCTCTGTCTTTAGCTCAATGACAAGATAAAATCATCTTGGATGGATAAAAAGATAGGGTGTTGCAATGACAAGACCCTAGCAATGTCTCCAACACAAAAAAGGCTCCCTAGCATAACCTAGTAGGGAATTAAAATAAGGACACCAACATGTGCTTATTTCCTAGGGTTTATTCGAACAATTTCATTAACAAAATGCAAGTAAAATACTATAACCATTCAAGTGATGGAAGGATTGCATAAATTCACTTACATTTACCAAGAAAATGCCAAAAATAGCCAAAATAAGCCTTCCTTCAACAAATGCGCACTAGTAATTTCAGCCAAAACCCTAGTGGAGGGTGCAAATTTTAGACCTCACACCAGTGTGAGTGAAAGATGATCAATAAAAGAGAGTTTTAGCTCTCTTACTGGTGTGATATAATGCTATTTTTTATTTTAATTTAGAAACCTTGTTGGGTGTAAAGGGAAGATAACATTGCACCTAATATTTAATTAGTATAAGAGAAGATGTCTTTATTGAAAAATTATGGAATTTTTTTTATGGTCATAAGATTCAAATTTTATGTGAGTAAAATATTGTTCAAACTTCAAAATCTAATCATGGTTCTTGTGACAAAGGCTTTGGAAGGTTAAATGAAATATAATGAAGCTTAGATTTGTTGAAATTGTAACTAC
>ML842003.1:30155-45751 GCA_009831015.1 Picea engelmannii
ATATTAGTAATGTTATTTTATTTATGTCGGCTTTATGCCATTAGTTTTAATTATACCTCCTAGTCTCCTATATATACCAAGGAGACATTTTCATT
Source organism: Picea engelmannii (assembly GCA_009831015.1). NCBI lineage: Eukaryota > Viridiplantae > Streptophyta > Pinopsida > Pinales > Pinaceae > Picea > Picea engelmannii. The sequence goes on from ML842003.1 coordinate 30,251, forward strand.
TTGAATCATCTTGTACTTGAACATTTAAGTGGGGTAAAAGGAGGTTGCTCCCTCGAAGAGGCTCATTATCTGAAATTATCTTTTTTTCAAGGCGTTGAGTACTTTTCCTGAGGTTTTTCTATGCTATATTGATGTTTGGTTCTTAACACACTCCTCTTAGCGAGGAAGGTACTTCTCGAAGAGCCACCTAGAACTGGTTCTCCCTTTGACCTTGGCACAATGCAACACACGTCATCCTGCACACTAGCATCCCTCCAACCTTGTTGGTCAACTCCTCCTTGAACACTAGAAGTCTCGAAATCGATGACGCTACACATTAGTGCCCTAAAGTATGGACACTTCTTCGGAGGCCTTCTCTCCCTATCTGCACTCCTAGGAGCCTCCTCCTGCTACTAAGTATCCATCAATTTCATCTCATACCAACTAGGTCTCCTTACAGAACTGGAAGGGGCTAACTCCCTCTTCCCATCTGAAGGTTGACTCCCCACAATGGAAGTCTGTGAACTCTGGTCACCCTTCGGAACCTCATGTTCCTCGTCCTCTACCAGTGACAGCGTTCCATGATCCAAGATCCTCTTGGACCCACCTACAAGCTTGCCCTGCAACCTGTATACCTTGCCCTCTTTGACACCATGAACTAGTGTAGAGTCTGTCAAATCCCTTCAACCAAATAAAAACCTAACCATCCTGGAAAGAGATGGCATATCCACTGTCCTCCGTTGTCGAAACTAAGAGAAAATTCAGTGTAATCTTTAAAACATACAACACAACTGCCACCTCCAAAGAAACTCCTAAATCCAGGTGGAACCTAACTGTCCCAACTCCCTCTACACCACACTTGGCATGGATGCCAAGCTCCACATGTAGATTTGAGTCTGTCTATGACCAATTGGTGAACAACTCATGTGTCCCCATCATGTGACGAGAAGCCCCACTATCCATGAACCAGGAACTACTGAAATCTATGCAAAGAGACAATAGACTAACAAGAACTCCTCAAACTTCTCAACAAACTCCTTGACTTGAGATTTTGCATATGTTGCTACCTGTTGAGACCTACTCTTCCCTTTCTTCCATTATGGACATTGTGAAGCATAGTGGCCACTCTTGTGGCACGCAAAGCATTTCACTTTGTTCAGATCCTTCTTTTTTTCAGCCTGTGGAGTTGACTCTCCACCTATATTCTCCTTGCTCATCCTTCCCTGACTAGCAAGGGCCAGATTGTGATCATCACCAACTTGTTGGCTTGCTAGAGATTCCTCCCGAATCTCCTCCTAGATGAAATCATCCCATAGCCTGTAAAACTTGGTAAGTGTCTCTCATGCCGCGATGCTTTGATTAATGGGGTCCATGGCTTAGAGAATCCATTCAAGGTCGTCCTCGACAACTCTTCATCTATCACGACTTCCCCAACTAATCACATACCTAAGTGATCTTGGTGAGATAATTGGTCATTGTATCTGATTTGATCATCTCGGTGTCTCTGAGGTTTTCCCTCAACACCATCTTCTTGTTTGCAGTGTTTCTTTGGAAAATATTCATCAGAACTACAAACATCTCCCTGGTTGACTTCTCAAATATGTGAGGAATCAAATGATTCTTCACCGCATCTAAGATGATCCTCCTGGATTTCACATCCTTCAACTCATGGGCAGCCAGGTCCTTTAGTTTTGTCAATGGGGTCACCTTTATGTTAGCAAATTCCCACAACCCATTCTCCATGAGAACCAATGTAACCCTTGCCTTCGAAGGTATGAAGTTAGACGCACTCTCCAACCTGTCCTCAAACCTCAACTCAGTTGCGGCCATCTCCAAATCAAAAATTTACCGGGAAATACAACCTGGTAAAAAATGTGTCTTGTCCTTCGAGCACGAAAAACTAAAGAATTTTTGTTTTGTCCTTCATGCACAAAATTGATCTTTGGCTTCCCGGATCCCTGCCCAGGACCCACTGTCCACTGCCTGAACTCTGCTACTCGCTACACGGACCTGTTTCCCGCTACCCATACCTATTGCCTGAATTTTCTATGGTCTACCAGGCTACCTTGCATGGCCTACCCAAGGCCTGGCAGTTGCCCTGCGACCTGTGGCCTATCTCCTTGGCAATTGTTGTCTCTACGACGGCTATCGGTTGTGTTGGTCTACCTTGGTGCAACGTCTGGGCCCCACCCAGTTGTTGCAGTCCCTTCTTTCGTTTATGGCGGCTTCCTTCCTGGCGACCTGTCTATGGCGCCCTGCAATGACTGTTGTCGCGGCTAGCCCTCGACTTGCTGGAAGCTATTGTGACCAAGCGATTCGTCCACCCTTCTTCTCCCAACGCCCGCCCTACTTTGCTACCTTCGTCCATCTCTTGCGCCTTTTGCCTTCCTCCTATGCAGCTATGACTGATCCTGACGGCCCGAGACCCTTCTCTAACAGCGTATAGTTGTAATTGCAACTGGTTACGGTTGCGGCCCTATCCCACCTCCCAAAACCAATGCTCGTTGTCTCCTCTTTGATAGCCAATGATCTCTCTCAACCTTCACCCGTCGTTTGCTAGCCTTCGCCTTAACCACTGGAGCCAATGTGTCCACGCAGTGGTACGATCCTTCTGCAATCTGTGTTGTACTTATATGACGATTCTACGATGGTCATACATTGTACCTTTTCTCCTTTTTTTAAAAACCACGCAGACCTGCTATAAAAAAATTCCTACGCTGCAAAATTACGTTGTGTAACTTGGCTTCCTTTTAAGTCTCAGCTCTGATACCGATGTTAAATTTCGACAACCCAGGACCTGACAAATTATTTCCTAACAAATGCCTTGTAATAAACTTATTAAGTATATTTTACTGAATAAAAACAAGACTGAGTTTTAATGATCTAAATAAATAAATCGATGAAAGTACAGCAAGAAACCAAACACATTTGCACACGTAATTTTCTAGGTAAAACCCCTGGAAAAACTAGTACCTTGTTAATTTTATTAAGATAAAATCTAAGCTCTTGTCTTGAGATAATAGCCCTCCCAAGGAAGATACAAAACAACAAAATAACCTAGCCTATCATGCCTCAAGATCAATGCTTTGATCTTGTTAGTTGTTATTCCTTTGTTGCCCATTTGCTTCTTTCCTCTAACCCTGCCCCTGCACACTTGGATGAAAGTTCTTCTCCACCCAATCAATGAAATCTCACTATCTCACTCTGTGTGTGTCTCCTCCTCTAACTTAGGCTGCCTTTTATAATCTTCAGTTTACCCTAAATCCAAAACCCTGGATATCCAAAGTGATCAATGGTTGAGATTATATCTCACCTTCACTTTATGATATAATGGCTAGGATTTAATTTAACTTGCTAATGTCAAAACTTAGGTATTTCCTTAAATTAATCTCACATTAATTATAAAAAGGCATTCACTTAGATAATCACTTTATTAAAGTGAATCTCCTAAGTCTTGAGAGGCATTAAGGACAACTTCCACACGTTAGACACAAAACCAATGTGGAAGTACTTTTCTGATGCTACAAAATTCAACAAGTGGTGCATGAGAATATATGCGAGATGATAGAGCATGTGGCAACTGAACCCTTAGTGGGACTTTTCTATGTCCAACAACACATTCACAATGGTGTTCCAATTTTGCATGAGATTAAGGCTAAACTTTTGGATATTCTTATCGCACAGTTTGTAGCTAGGTCAAATGGTTAGAAGATAGAGGCCAAACTGGCGTAACAGGAACCTACCCCCACCCAATATCACCTCAATGGGGAGGTTCTTTATCTTTAGGGAGGTTAGGCCTAGGGGAGATGTCCCCGGTAACCTAGGGCTTTGAAGAGGCTAAGGTATAAAGGTCAAAGTAAAATTCCCTCCTCACAGGTTACCACCAAGAGCAGATAGTCCGGCTAAACAACCAATAATAAAGTGTAGGCCCAAATGAGAACACTTGCCCGGAACAAAGCAACAGCAAAACAATACATGCAGGCTATTATTCAATGGGTTAGTACTTCATACAACTATCTGATATCAATATATTAGCAATTATGACAATAGATATTGACGAGATCAATGTTTATCAATAATAGCAATGGAACAATATCAATTCATCAATAAATATCGAGATGATGCAGCAAATGGTGTATCCAATCAATCCCTTACTCAATAAATGCTTCAAAACACCATCTAATTGCTTATAGAGACAAAATGTTGCGTCAATATGGAATAACCAAGAATGGCGTCAGCCTTGTTAAGGTTAGTAGTTAGTTAGGGTTTCAAATTATAAGAGTTTTAAGAGTTTGTTTGACCACTATCACTTCAACGTTGGAGACCTAAGATCAGTGCCGAAGGGTAAATGGAGTCAAATCAAGAGAGGACACAAAGGTTGAAGGGAAAAGGCTAAGGACTAGAGGAAAGGGTTCTGAAGTGCTGCAATGGCAGGGCTCCAGAAACAAAACCCTAGGGGAAAGAGGCTCACTCTGATGTTGCTTAAGAAAGGCCTCGTGCTCTTTCCTCCGTCCTTAGGTTAAACTTGGCAAAACAGCTAACATAAAAGATAAATCAAGACACGAGAGTGAGGTGAGGGAGAGTGTTGCAAAGGAAAGGCCCTATCACCAAACCCTAGAAGCAGGACGGCCCTAGGTGTAGATAAACTAGGACTGGGACGTCTCCTCCTTGACTCTTAAAAGGCACGGCTAGCACAGGGAAAGAAGTAACAAGAGTGTAGCAATAGCTAGGCTCTTCCTTCCTTCTTCAATGGCTGAGAATTTCTCTTTTAGGGGACATGAGACAACAACCTACTTGTGTGTTTGTCCCCTAGGGTTTTAAGATTAGCAAAATTTATAACAAATGCAAGAATATAAGACTACAACCATTCAATTAAGAAGTTTTGCAGAAAAAATGCTTACATATCGTGATGAAATAGCATTGCAAACCCTAGTTGTAAACCTTCCTTCAAGAGAAATGCCAAAAATGTCAAGAAAAGCCTTCCTTCAACAAGTGTGCCTCACTCAAAAAGATGAAATACCCAACAAGGGCGCAAAAATCAGATCTCACTAGGAGAGTGAGTTGTGTGTTATGTCAAAATGAGAATAAAACTCCTCAATATATATTGTATCATGACCTTTAATTAAATTTAGGTCATAAAAATTAGTCGACAAGGATTTAAACCAAAATCATATTGTTTCTACATTAAATGTTCTTTTAAAACCCTAAATGAGCAAAAAGTGAGACCTCAAGACCTCCTGAGGGAGACATTAGGGATTTTTTGGGGCCAGTGCAGCATCCAGAAGCCAAACGTTACCCCTCCTTGGGCTCTTCCAAACTGCCACACGTGCCAACAACCTTGTCCATATGTCATATGCTCATGATGACATAACAAGCCTCCTGGTGACGTCCTGGGTCATCTAGGGCCAACGTTCCACTGCAAGTGGGTCAATCCCCCTAGGCCTAGCTCAGCCAAAGTGCCTCTGGTGAAACGTCCTTCTTCTTCTCAGGTGAAAAATCTCAATCAAGCACTGTCCTGTCTCTGCCCCTCTGACGAGGTTTCAGCAACCATCTGATGGGCTCTTCAGTCCCATGGAGGTCCAAACTAATCATCTCCCCATGTGTACCGGTCCAAATGGTACATGTCCGTCAGGCATGGTCCTGCACATCAAAAACTTCGCCCTCCATGGGCTCATTGGTCACAGGGATCATAGCAATGTTAATCATGTTTCATCATTAATATTGTCAAACATATGCATAAAAAACCCTGATATATCATCCAATAGCTCAAAGACATTACAAAGAACTACAATACAAGGTTGAAGAAAAGGACAAGACACCCTATTGGGCTAGTATCCGTAAAGAAAGGAAAGTCTCCAAGGGGTTTCATCTAAGCCATGTAAAATGAGGTGGTGCGGATAAGGGGTGTCCAGACATACGGGTAGAGTGAGATCCAGGGATGCATGATATTACCTGTGGGTGCCTTTGTAGAAGGCGAGTTGTACCCGTTATGGATGCAATTTTTTCCAAGCTCTTTCTTGCCTTTATTCTTTTATTTTCTTTATTTGTTTTTTCTTTTTATTTCAAGGGCTAACTAGAGGACATTGCCTTGGTGTGGTGACCAGAGCTGACAGTGTTACCCACAAGCACTTTCACAGAGATGATAAGGTTGGCTCGTGATGAGACCCCCTTCCCCTTGGCCATGCAACCAAAGGTCACTGCCCTGGCGTGGTAACCACATAGTGGCAATGTCATGCTGTTAGGTACCAATGAACATAATAGGTTGGCTCGTGATGAGACCCCCTATCCTCTTGGCTAGGTCTTGTTTTGTTATTTTTCTTCGGGTCCCTCTTGTTTCTTGTTGAGAGGATTTTTACTGCCTTCTCGGGGATCCCTAGTCGAGGCATCTCGAGGTTTCATTTTTTAAGCTTTTATCTTTTACCAGCTGTTTTTACCTTATGGGCATTTAGCCCCTTCTTCCCACGAGATAAGGTGCAACCCCACAAACAGATCATCCTAATTCCCGGACTAGGGGAATGGGACAGATGAGCGGGAGACAAGATGGAAAAGTGATGGTATGATGGGAGCGAACGATGGCTCTTTAGAAACCCCCCAGTGGTAAACCAAAACCTATGGGTACAGGCTTGCTAGGGCACCCAGTCAATCTCCTCAATCATGGTCAAGTGGGTTAATGTAAGATCCAAGAAGTCGTCAGAAATAAAAGGAATTAGATTCATACATTTAAAGGTTATAATGATCAAAAGTGACACATACCATGATACCTAGACCAATTACCTCATGGAGCAAGAGTCTTCTCTGATACAAGACCAAGCCGATAGTAATGGATCTTGTTGCTGCTGAAAAGATGAATCTGACGAAAGAAGAAAAGGATGGGCCCTCCAGGGCCATGCTCAGGTCAATCCTGCTCTCGGTACTCCATGTCTAGGACCTGTGGGCCTTGAGACATGATCTCCTAGTTATCCCTAGAAATCAGGGATAACATCTGGCTCCAACTCGGGGACATGTGCTAACCGTAGAGCGCATGAGAACCTCGGCATCTCTGGCATAACATGCAGACCTGCTCAACTCGATAGGGGCATCAGTAACAAAATGGGGCGGTAATGCCACCCCAGCATATATAGACATATATATATTAAAGTAAAATAATCAACATGCAAATGTAAAGCAAAGTACTTACCTACACTTACCTTTGGTTGGATGTTTGGTGTAGTCAAATAACCAATGAAGCCAATCCAGCAATGTCCCACAATACCTGCCTTTGTGCCTCATCATAAACCAGAACAGTGACAAATCAAGCACAAAAATGACATGGGTTAGAGCATATATCATATCATCGGAAATCATAAAGTCTCATGGAGGCGGGTGGGAAGGATAAAATCCTGCCAAGTCCATCTCCGAGGAAAATACTCAATCCACTTAAAAAATGGGTCATGAAAAGTGTAAGGTCCAGAAATTGACTCAAAGGGCCTTCTAACTGGCTACCTAGGGCATCCTCACGTTCTGAAGTCAAGGAAGGGATCGACAAAGATCTAGGAGACGACTGGCAAATTACCAAGGGAAAGTTGAAAAACTGGGATAACTGACTCAAACTTACAGTATCTAACCGACCCTTGGAGTCTAGGGTTTGCCTAAGAGGAAGCTCAACATAAAAAAATGTACTTCTCAACTACACCTTTAATGGACAAGCACGGTAAAGTAATAACAGGTGACTGGAGTGAAAAGTCATGAGAAACCTTCTTTAGGCAAACAATGTTCTTACTTGTATCAAAATCCGAGAAAAGTAGTGGTTGATAATCATCTTCATAAAATAAATCCAAATGCTCAAAGGAACAATCATCAAAGTCCTCAAGGTATGACCGAAAATCATCAGGAAAACAAGGTACTGGGTCATCCTTGGTTTTTTGGAGAGTATGGGTAAAAACCTCATCTCCTTGTTGCCACTGGTCAAAAGTAATATGTTGTGATAATTGCAAGGGAAACACTTGGAAATGACTCTCAGTGTCATAGATGGGATCCAGGTCATAACCAACTATATCCCATCTACGTCTCCCAACATGTATGAACTCATCAATGTTATCAACAATGTCACTATCTGTGTCATAACATGCAGGGTTCGAAACATTTGAAAAATCATTTTCCTCCTCCTCATTTCCTTCATCATAAAGTAAAGTGTCATCAAAAACTAGGGGAGGAGGGCAACTTACTGTTTCATCTTGTGCAGGGGTTTCAAGGACTCTAGTGTTTTCAGCATGCGTTACTTTTTTATCCTCATGGACTGCTTCTTTGTCTTTGATTGTACAGCAAGGAATATCCATTTCGTTCAAAGCTTCCATTTCTCCTTGGTTTTCTGAATCAAGGAATAAGGTGTCATTGGAATCCTGGAGTGGAAAGCAACTAACCTCATCTTTGCTCTGTTGTGCAGGAGAAACAGGTTCTTGGATGACTTCATCAGAGTGAGGAGTAGGGGTTGTCACTTCATCCTCTTATTTAGGTTCTTGTCCTTAATCACATCCTGCTGGTCAAAAACTTGTTCCCTTCTCTCTTGTGGATCTTCAGCAAAGGTTTCAAGGGAAACTAGTTTTATCAAGCTGAGAGTGTCCATGGTATGGTCATTGGTTCTAGACAATAAGAGATTTTTCTCGATTCGAATGGCCATGTTGTGAGCTTCTGCAAGTGTTTTCGAATTCTTCTTATTTAGGAGGAAGCTCAAATGTACTTGAAGTCCATTAGTATAGAGATAAACGAGGTACTTGTCTTTAGGATGATAGCTTTCAGGAATCTGGTAAAGCACCTTCTGGAACCTAGCCCTGAAAACTCTGACAACCTCAGGCTCTGTTTGTTTTATGCCTTCAAGACTTTTCAGTAATGATTGTATATCTTCCAATTTCATAGCCCACTTTGCAAAGAAGATTTCTTCAAAATGGTCCATAGATGTGATGTTGGCAGTTGGAAGATTATCATACCATCTTCTAGCCCCTCCATGCAGAGAGGCAGAGAAGAGTTTCATCACCAAGTGTTCAGCCTCGTCACTAACAGGGCGGTATTGAAAGAATTCCCAAAATTTGCTCATGTGATAATTGGGACTTTCTCCATCGATGCCAGTGAATCGAGGGAGCCAATTCTTATAAAAGGGAGGCATTTTTCTGGGATATCCTGGGATTTTACTCATGTCCAAAGGCTTGTAGTTCCCTGGATCCCATTGTGAAGTCATAGTTGGCTTTGTCATTAGTGGAGTCGCCAGATAGTTTCCTTGAAACTATCAAAAGAAATAGGGAAAACACCCTAGTGGATTCGCAAGTAGGCTTGTAAGAAAATAATCTCTGAGGCAAGGCTTACCGAAAAGATTTTGTCGTTTGAGGAGAATTGACTCAGTGTTCCCCGGCAACGGCACCAAAATGTTATCGCACAGTTTGTAGCTAGGTCAAATGGCTAGAAGATAGAGGCCAAACTGGCGTAACAAGAACCTACCTCCACCCAATGTCACATCAATGGGGAGGTTCTTTCTCTTTAGGGAGGTTAGACCCAGGGGAGACGTACTCAGTAACCTGGGGTTTTGAAGAGGCTAAGGTATAAAGGTCAAAGTAAAATTCCCTCCTCATAGGTTACCACCAAGAGCAGATAGTCCGGCTAAACAGCGAATAATGAAGTGTAGGCCCAAATGAGAACACCTTCCCGGAACAAAGCAACAGCAAAACAATACATGCAGGCTATGATTCAATGGGTTAGTACTTCATACAACTATCTGATATCAATATATTAGCAATTATGACAATAGATATTGACGAGATCAATGATTATCAATAATAGCAATGGAACAATATCAATTCATCAATAAATATCTAGATGATGCAGCAAACAGTGTATCCAATCAATCCCTTACTCAATAAATGCTTCAAAACACCATCTAATTGCTTATAGAGACAAAATGTTGCATCAAGATGGAATAACCAAGAATGACGTCGGCCTTGTTAAGGTTAGTAGTTAGTTAGGGTTTCAAATTATAAGAGTTTTAAGAGTTTGTTTGACCACTATCACTTCAACGTTGGAGACCTAAGATCAGTGCCTAAGGGTAAATGGAGTCAAATCAAGAGAGGACACAAAGGTTAAAGGAAAAAGGCTAAGGACTAGAGGGAAGAGTTCTGAAGTGTTGCAAAGGCAGGGCTCCAGAAACAAAACCCTAGGGGAAAGAGGCTCACTCCGGTGTTGCTTAAGTAAGGCCTCGTGCTCTTTCCTCCTTCCTTAGGTTAAACTTGGCAAAACGGTTAGCATAAAAGATAAATCAAGACACGAGAGTGAGGTGAGGGAGAGTGTTGCAAAGGAAAGGCCCTATCACCAAACCCTAGAAGCAGGACGGCCATAGGTGTAGATAACCTAGGAATGGGACATCTCCTCCTTCTTGACTCTTAAAAGGCACGGCTAGTACAGGGGAAGAAGTAACAAAAGTGTAGCAATAGCTAGGCTCTTCCTTCCTTCTTCAATGGCTGAGAATTTCTCTTTTAGGGGACATGAGACAACGACCTACTTGTGTGTTTGTCCCCTAGGGTTTTAAGATCAGCAAAATTTATAATAAATGCAAGAATATAAGACTACAACCATTCAATTAAGAATTTTTGCAGAAAAAACACTTACATATCATGATGAAATAGCATTGCAAACCCTAGTTGTAAACCTTCCTTCAAGAGAGATGCCAAAAATGTCAAGAAAAGCCTTCCTTCAACAAGTGCGCCTCACTCAAAAAGATGAAATACCCAACAAGGGCGCAAAAATCAGATCTCACTAGGAGAGTGAGTTGTGTGTTATATCAAAATGAGGATAAAACTCCTCTATATATATATATATTGTATCATGACCTTTAATTAAATTTAGGTCATAAAAATTAGCCAACAAGGCTTTAAACCAAAATCATATTGTTTCTACATTAAATGTTCTTTTAAAACCCTAAATGAGCAAAAAGTGAGACGTTGAGCCCTCCTTACGGAGACGTTAGGCCTTTTTTGGGGCCAGTGCAGCATCCAGAAGCCAAACGTTACCCCTCCTTGGGCTCTTCCAAATTGCCATACGTGTCAACAACCCTGTCCATCTTCCATATGCTCATGATGACGTCACAAGCCTCCTGGTGATGTCCTGGGTCATCTGGGGCCAACGTTCCACTGCAAGTGGGTCAATCCCCCTAGGCTGGCTCAGCCAAAGTGCCTCTAGTGAAACGTCCTTCTTCTTCTCAGGTGCAAAATATCAATCAAGCATTGTCTTGTCTCTGCCCCTCTAACGGAGTTTCAGCAACCATCTGATGGGCCCTTCAACCCCATGGAGGTCCAAACTAATCATCTCCCCATGTGTACCGGTCCAAATGATATATGTCCGTCGGGCATGGTCCTGCACATCAAAAACTTCGCCCTCCATGGGCTCATTGATCACAGGGATCATAGCAATGTTAATCACGTTTCATCATTAATATTATCAAACATATGCATAAAAAACCCTGATATATCATCCAATAGCTCAAAGACATTACAAAGAACTACAATACAAGGTTGAAGAAAAGGACAAGACACCCTATTGGGCTAGTATCCGTAAAGAAAGGAAAGTCTCCAAGGGGTTTCATCCAAGCCATGTAAAATGAGGTGGTGCGGATAAGGGATGTCCAGACATACGGGTAGAGTGAGAGTCAGGGATGCATGATATTACCTGTGGGTGCCTTTGTAGAAGGTGAGTTGTACCCGTCATGGATGCAATTTTTTCCAAGCCCTTTCTTGCCTTTATTCTTTTCTTTTCTTTTCTTTATTTGTTTTTTCTTTTTATTTCAAGGGATAACTAGAGGACACTGCCTTAGTGTGGTGATCAGAGCTGACATTGTTACCCACAAGCACTTTCACAGAGATGATAAGGTTGGCTCGTGATGAGACCCCCTTACCCTTGGCCATGCAACCAAAGGTCACTGCCCTGGCGTGGTAACCACATAGTGGCAATGTCATGTTGTTAGGTACCCATGAACAGAATAGGTCGGCTCGTGATGAGACCTCTATCCTCTTGGCTAGGTTTTGTTTTGTTATTTTTCTTCGGGTCCCTCTTGTTTCTTGTTGAGAGGCTTTTTACTGTCTTCTCGAGGATCCCTAGTCGAGGCATCTCGAGGTTTCATTTTTTAGGCTTTTATCTTTTACCAGCTGCTTTTACCTTCTGGGCCTTTAGCCCCTTCTTCCCACAAGATAAGGTGCAACCCCACAAACAGATCATCCTAATGCCCGGACTAGGGGAATGGGACAGATGAGCGAGAGACAAGATGGAAAAGTGATGGTATGATGGGAGCGAATGATGGCTCTTTAGAAACCCCCCAGTGGCAAACCAAAACCTATGGGTACAGGCTTGCTAGGGCACCCAGTCAATCTCCCCAATCATGGTCAAGTGGGTCAATGTAAGATCCAAGCAGTCGTTAGAAATAAAAGGAATTAGATGCATACATTTAAAGGTTATAATGATCAAAAGTGACACATACCATGATACCTGGACCAATTACCTCATGGAGCAAGAGCCTTCTCCGATACAAGACCAAGTCGATGGTGATGGATGTTGCTGCTACTGACAAGACGAATCTGACGAAAGAAGAAAAGGATGGGCCCTCCAGGGCCATTCTCAGGTCAATCCTTCTCTCGGTACTCCATGTCTAGGACCTGTGGGCCTCGAGACATGATCTCCTTGTTATCCCTAGAAATCGGGGATAACATCTGGCTCCAACTCGAGGACATGTGCTAACCGTAGAGCGCATGAGAACCTCATCATCTCTGGCATAACCTGCATACCTGCTCAACTCGATAGGGGCATCGGTAACCAAATGGGGCGGTAATGCCACCCCAGCATATATAGACATATATATATTAAAGTAAAATACTTAACATGAAAATGTAAAGCAAAGTACTTACCTACACTTACCTTTAGTTGGATGTTTGGTGTAGTCAAATAACCAATGAAGCCAACCCAGCAATGTCCCACAATACCTGGCTTTGTGCCTCATCATAAACCAGAACAGTGACAAATCAATCACAAAAATGACATGGGTTAGAGCATATATCATATCGTCGGAAATCATAAAGTCTAACTCATGGAGGCGGGTGGGAGGAATAAAATCCTGCCAAGTCCATCTCCGAGGAAAATACTCAATCCACTTCAAAAAAGGGTCATGAGAAGTGTAAGGTCCAGAAAACTGACTCAAAGGGCCTACTAACTGGCTACCTAGGGCATCATCACGTTTTGAAGTCAAGGAAGGGATCGACAAAGATCTAGGAGACCACTGGCAAATTACCAAGGGAAAGTTGAAAAACTGGGATAACTGACTCAAACTTACAGTATCCAACCAACCCTTGGAGTCTAGGGTTTGCCTAAGAGGAAGCTCAACATAAAAAATGTACTTCCCAACTACACCTTTAATGGACAAGCACGGTAAAGTAATAACAGGTGGCTGGAGTGAAAAGTCATGAGAAACCTTCTTTAGGCAAACATTGTTCTTACTTGTATCAAAAACTGAGCAGAGTAGTGGTTGATAATCATCTTCATAAAATAAATCCAAATGCTTAGAGGAACAATCATCAAAGTCCTCAAGGTATGACCAAAAATCATCAGGAAAACAAGGTATTGGGTCATCCTTGGGTTTTTTGAGAGTATGGGTAAAAACCTCATCTCCTTGTTGCCACTGGTCAAAAGTAATCTTCTGTGATAATTGCAAGGGAAACACTTGGAAATGACTCTCAGTGTCATAGATGGGATCCAGGTCATAACCAACTATATCCCATCTACGTCTCCCAACATGTATGAACTCATCAATGTTATCAACAATGTCACTATCTGTGTCATAACATGCAGGGTTCGAAACATTTGAAAAATCATTTTCCTCCTCCCCATTTCCTTCATCATATAGTAAAGTATCATCAAAAACTAGGGGAGGAGGGCAACTTATTGTTTCTTCTTGTGCAAGGGTTTCAAGGACTCTGGTGTTTTCAGCATGTGTTACTTTTTTATCCTCATGGACTGATTCTTTGTGTTTGATTGTACAGCAAGGAATATCCATTTCGTTCAAAGCTTCCATTTCTCCTTGGTTTTTTGAATCAAGGAATAAGGTGTCATTGGAATCCTGGAGTGGAAAGCAACTAACCTCATCTTTACTCTGTTGTGCAAGAGAAACAAGTTCTTGGATGACTTCATCAGAGTGAGGAGTAGGGGTTGTCACTTCATGCTCTTGTTTAGGTTCTTGTTCCTTAATCACATCTTGCTGGTCAAAAATGTGTTCCCTTCTCTCTTGTGGATCTTTAGCAAAGGTTTCAAGGGAAACTAGTTTCATCAAGATGAGAGTGTCCATGGTATGGTCATTGGTTCTAGACAATAAGAGATTTTTCTCGATTCGAATGGCCATGTTGTGAGCTTCTACAAGTGTTTTCGGATTCTTCTTATTTAGGAGGAAGCTCAAATGTCCTTGAAGTCCATTAGTATAGAGATAAACGAGGTACTTGTCTTTAGGACGATAGCTTTCAGGAATCTGGTAAAGCATCTTCTGGAACCTAGCCCTGAAAACTCTGACAACCTCAGGCTCTGTTTGTTTTATGCCTTCAAGACTTTTCAATAATGATTGCATATCTTCCAATTTCATAGCCCACTTTGCAAGGAAGATTTCTTCAAAATGGTCCATAGATGTGATGCTGGCAGCTGGAAGATTATCATACCATCTTCTAGCCCCTCCATGCAGAGAGGCAGAGAAGAGTTCCATCACCAAGTGTTCAGCCTCGTCACTAACAGGGCGGTATTGAAAGAATTCCCAAAATTTGCTCATGTGATAATCGGGACTTTCTCCATCGATGCCAGCGAATCGAGAGAGCCAATTCTTATAAAAGGGAGGCATTTTTCTGGGATATCCCGAGATTTTACTCATGTCCAAAGGCTTGTAGTTCCCTGGATCCCATTGTGAAGTCATAGTTGGCTTCGTCATTAGTGGAATCGCCAGATAGTTTCCTTGAAACTATCAAAAGAAATAGGCAAAACACCCTAGTGGAGTCGCCAAGTAAGCTTGTAAGAAAATAGTCTCTGAGGAAAGGCTTACCGAAAAGATTTTGTCATTTGAGGAGAATTGACTCAGTGTTCCCCGGCAACGGCGCCAAAATGTTATCGCACAATTTGTAGCTAGGTCAAATGGCTAGAAGATAGAGGCCAAACTGGCGTAACATGAACCTACCCCCACCCAATGTCACATCACTGGGGAGGTTCTTTCTCTTTAGGGAGTTTAGGCCCAGGGGAGACGTCCCCGGTAACCTGGGGTTTTGAAGAGGCTAAGGTATAAAGGTCAAAGTAAAATTCCCTCCTCACAGGTTTCCACCAAGCGCAGATAGTCCGGCTAAACAGTCAATAATGAAGTGTAGGCCCAAATGAGAACACCTGCCCGAAACAAAGCAACAGCAAAACAATACATGCAGGCTATGATTCAATGGGTTAGTACTTCATACAACTATCTGATATCAATATATTAGCAATTATGACAATAGATAT
>ML842004.1:0-35201 GCA_009831015.1 Picea engelmannii
CGATTCTAGAAGAACTCGCCATTCCTCTTTCTGCACTCAAATCACCATTGCAAAAGCTCCCACTAAACCCAGGTTTATCACAGACCCAAGATAAACTTGATCTATCAAGACCGAGCCAAACCCTCAACAACAAAGGCGTCCCTCAGAAGCCAAAAACGCGCTCTGGTACCACATGTAAGTTTTAAACCTGTGAAGTAAAACAATGCATATAGATTCTTAAGAAAAACATAAATTAATCAATGACTCATTCACATAGTACACAGAGATCTATACCGGAAACCCTCAACCGGGAAAACCTTTCTTATATTCATTATGTCGAATTTCACCATTCATTATACAATATATACCAAAACCCAAAACCCTAAAACTGGGATTTTTTTTAGTAAACCTCAAAAAATAGCAAAAACCGCCCAAAATAAACATTCTGGGGCGCTGCGCGTAACTAGGGGGGACATACCTGCCCCCCTTGGGACCCCCCTAGGAAAGCGCCCGACACACACAAAACAAGAAGAGCACTACTACGATGGATCGTCAGACGCAGTTGTCATATCTGACGCACCCACACACACACATGCAAAGAATATAACACATACCCAACAGGCTTGGCCCATTTATTTATGCAAAGTGGGTATTTTAACTATGGAATAATGAATTTAGTTGATTTCTTCAGCTATTATTGAAGTTTTTTCCCATTATTGGGGGATATTGGGCCCTTTTTGAGGCTATATCTTGGAAGGAAGTTGGGAGATGATAACCAACTTTAGGCCTATATAAACCAAGCCTTCTTGAGGCCATTGGGAGAGATCATTAGAGGTTCAGAACAGGTTTATGATGTCAGATTGTTGAAGCAAAGGCCATTGTTATGTAGGGAAGCTATTGAGGAGCGTAACCAAGGTTATCAATGTATTTTTCTTCAAGTCTATGATGTTAGGGGGAAGGTAGAGCATTATAGTAATTCATAAAAGCGACTTTGTTTTGAGGGAGAATAAATTCGGGAATTTGGTTATATAACTTGGTGAAACGTAAGTTGAAAGAATAGATAGTCTCACCGTCTTTATACACAATGTTATTGTACTCTTGTAATTGTTTAGATGGGATCTTAGACTGCCCATAAGTAGATTTGAATCAATAAACTAACTCCTCCCAAGTGGAAATAATCTTGGGAGGAAGATCAAAGAAATCTATCGTTGCTTTCCCTTCAAGGGAATTAACAAATAAGCGCATACAAGTGTCATTGTCATTGGATCCTATGTTGTGACAGACATTAGAAAATTCCACCAAGTGTTCATTTGTAGTGACTGTGTTATTTCCAGAAAACCTAGGGAGATGCTCCTTAAATTTTGGAAGTTGACGAGTAGTAGGTGCTAGGTTCAGAAGAGAGGAAACATGCCACGGAGTAGTAGTGGCATCTTCTTCGAATTGAAAGAGACCATACTTCTTTATGAACTTAGTGGGATTGGTGGTAGATTGGATAGGGACTTGATGGCTATAAAAGCTACCAATCACTGACGAGGTTGAAGGTTGAGATGAAGCACCTCCAGTGCCACCAGAGCTACTGCTAGATTCCATCTTGTGAATGATAGGTAAGGGAGAGAAAGACTAACTGGTTGAATCAAACAAAGTTCTCCTTAGAGTACCTTTTTGAGTTGGCAAAACAACGTTTCTTCTTCCTATTTCAGAAATAGGGTTGATCTTAGGTGATAAACCTCTTCTTCTCCTAGAGATGCGAGGATTTAAGGACATGAAAAGAAGATCAAAACTTTAGGAAAAAGAAATCTATGGTTGATTCCTAGGTTTTCTTTTCCTGGCTTCCCAACGTTCTCAAACAATTATGTCTTGCTCAATCACTGCCCACAAGCGTTCAAGCTCATCTCGGGTGTTAGCAGTTTCTAATATGATATTGAATAAGGTTAAAGCAATACTAATCTGGTCTTTAAGACCGGGCTCAATATTGGGTTGCCTTGTAATAGGTATTGTGATGAAGAAAAGAAAACAGTCAAAGAATCAAAAGCAGAAATATAAATATATCCAATGATGATCAAGCATACAATCAACCAGAGAGATATGGAAGATCTCCCCAGTATGGTCACCAAATAAATGTTTAGCAAAAGATATGATTTATGTTTCTCAAGCATTTTCGAATCCTGCCCAGCTAAGACAAGATAGTAGGGAATATCACCCTTTATTTTATAGCCTCAAAAATTATTTCCCAATCCAAAAGTATTAACTACAAGGGCTTAGGCTGATTTTTTAAATGAAAAGATTGTTGCAAAATATGAAATTTTTATATAATTTTCGGAAAATATATAGATTATAGAAAGTAAATGTGGAGATCAAAAGAAAAAGTAACCAAGTCACATATTCACACAAATGAGACATAATAGCAATCTCTTTACTTCATTCCAAGAAATGAAAGTAAATTTCTCTTTACAAAATCCCTGTGAGGGCATGGACCAAAGTCTAATTTAGATATCCCCGATGAAAACCATACAAAAGGAATCTGACAAGAAGTAAAAAATGAACTTTAAAATCTAGATCAGCTTGCCACAGACTGCTGCCAATTTGAATCTGCAAAATATCCATTATCAATTATGAAACTTAATCCATAAACAAACAAGTATACACATACTATCAAAGATAGATCAACACCTCTGAAACAAGCATCGTAATGATATGGTTCAACTTTGAACCTTGTTGTCTACAATAGGACCATGCTGTCAAAAAGAGAATTAGGCCTTTAATGAACTCAAGAATGAATGAAAACTGAACTATCTCATGAAAAAAAAACATAAAACCTTAGTATTGTTTTCTCCTTTTATTCTCCCCTTATTATTCCTTCTCATTTGGATTTTATGCATTCCAAATCAGTTGAAGTAGTTCAACTACTTCCTTTAGTTAAGTTAATTAAACTTAACTAATTTTAGTTTAGGGGAAGTAATAATAATAATAATAATTAAGGGTCTTTATTTCATAATAAATAAGTAGGTGGGACCCCTCGTGACTCCCTTTTTTATTCTTTACAAAAATAAACACAACTAGATAACCATTTAAACACATGACTCCTTGTAGCTCCCATAAATATTTCCAAAATTTGAATATTAAATATCAGAAATAATTCAAATCATATCCAAAACATGTAATTAACCACATTATCCCAAAAAATAGCTTATTGTCTAAAACTTTATGCAAACCATTGTCTTCAACAAATCAACCATAAACACATAAATTAAAATCCGTATTTGCCACTTTGAGAGGCAATCCTTCTTCTGTCACTGTTGTCCCCTTTGGACTTCTCATAATTTTCCTTAGGTTGATTCAAACCTTGAGGCTTAATCTCACTAATAAAATGGGAGCAATCGTCCTTCAGATTCATACGAGAGGACACTAATTTTGATGAGTCATTTGAAGGAGATGAGGGGGAGGCAACAACTTTACCTTTGTCTTGTAAATGAGGAACATCAGTTTTAAGCTGTTTGCTAGCATGAGAGGACTAAACATGTGAATGTACAGGGGAAATTTGAGCATTAGTATTTACAGGTGGTGGAGGAGGAGGTAATGACAAGTTGGTCCAACCACGATGGTGAGAGACTGTCGGATTGATAATCTCCTTCCATCCATCATTTTCAGGAACGTCCGATTACATGGATACATGAGGAGGCACATGAATACCTGAGATCTTTTGAGGCTAGAAGGGAGGCCTCTCTAGTCTAGGCTGAACTATCCATTTCCCAATCCAATTGAAGAACCTAGCTTGAAATAGTTGGTTCATCTCCTGGGTATTGGCATCAAAATGAATTGAGAATCTAGGCCTTCTAGGCCCTCTATTCCAGTTACTTATTCCCTTATTGTTTCTGCCATGACTGCCTCTGCTAAAGAAACTCATCATGTATGCATGCATGGCATTCTGTTTATATGAAGAAACTCATCCTGTATGCATACATGACATTCCCGCTGAAGAAACCATACATGACATTATGTTTATATGAAACAAATTTTGGCTCAGAAATTGACATAAGACCCATGCAATTCAATCCATAATAAATTATTTAATAATTTCCAAGTGAGCAGGGGGTGAAATAGGGTTCATGGGATATCTGGAGGGATTGTGATGAGCGAATAAGTGGTAACATGACAGGGAATAAAAACATGAGTACTTCTCAATAATTCATTAAATAACTAACTTTGCAATCAATACCAAAATATATCAACTGCCACCTATTTTTGTGTCATATATTTTTCCACTTCCATACAAAGTGTTTAATTTATTTTATAGAATAGGGCATGTAAAAAATGAAATTGGGATTGTGAGGGGGGTATAATGAGCGAAAAAGTGATAGTATGAGAGGGAATAATACAGATATTGTTCATAACAAATAAATTAAATAAAACAACAACCATAACTCTGTTTGAACCACAATCCAATAAACATCCATTTTAAAACCAAAATCATTTAACTGCCCCTTATTTGTAGACACAATGCTTGTTGACTTCAAATAAAAGACAATTCATATGCCCGGAATACTTCAATTATAGCAGCCTTTGTATCTATACAATATCTATACAACATCATAATAACACCATTGCCAATTCCATAATTATAACCCTTCGAGCCATAGTCTGTTATATTCCAATGCTAAACCCTTTTTCTTTTAAAACAAAATCAAAATATACACATTGATTCCAACCATCCACATCCAACTATTTATTTCTTAAACTCAAATAAGAACAGACTCAGTATTAACCTCCAACTGTCAACTTTCCAACACTGATTACCATAATATATTTTTATTAAAACTCATAATCGAGCCCCGATTCAATCACATGCAAGTGTTCATTCATATAATCAACACAAGTATTGATTCGACAATAGAATTTAACCAAAAAAACATGTAACTCTGAGCCTGGGATTTGTGTACATTAAACATGTACAAACTTCCTTCAAAAGAAAATGCCCAACAAAAGACAGAGTCAAATAGTGTCTGAGGAGAACAGAACCAAGATGTGCCTGAGAGAACATAACCAAGACATGCTAAATGGACCAATCACACATAGGTGCCTTTTAAACCTTGTTGGGACCAAGATCATGTTAGGGCTTAACACAACAATGGAGGTAAGAGTAAATACCCTAACCACAGGAGATAATCTTTGAGGTACAAACATTTCGTTTTCTTTTAAAAAAATTATTCCAGAGAGGTACAAGAGATGGCTCAATCAAGGAAGAGTCTTCGAAAACAAAAAGCGCTTGTGACCCTTTTTTTTTAAAACAAGTTGTCATAGAGAAGTAACAACATATAATCAAGGAGTAATCTTTGAAGAAACAGAGAGCTTATGCCCTTTCCAAATTCACCACTGACACATAACTTTTAACTCAAAATCTTGACCGTGAGGGTAACCAATCATAATAGTCAGCCACCTCCGCTGGATAACGAGATAGGTGAATTCTTATAAACATTGTGGAAAGAATGCCCGAGAACAACCTGTGGCCAACCCAACACGTATATAGGCTTCCATTCAAATATTTGGGCGATCGAAACTTGACTATGCAATGCTTCCAACATGGTGATAGTGAGGGTAATGCCATGGCAAATGATAGCTCGGGCTCGGTCCAAACAAAGCAAGAATTGTGCAACTCTTAAAAGTTTGCATTGCAATTCAGAGGAATGAACATAACAACGAACGAGGAGAAAAGGAGTGACAACACCTAATACCCAGACTGGTGGTAAAACCTGCGCAATAAAAACTCAGATCTTGTTGCACCATTATCATAATTTTCCACATAGAACCAGAGTGAAACCCAAGCCGACTGACATGTTTTACACCAAAAACACCAATGCACAGGCTACCCACAACAATAAAATCCATTCTTTTCCTTTAAAACGACAACAGTCCAAATTAGTCACAGAAGAAACCATAAGCACAACACTGATACACAGTCAAAACTTAAGAAAAACATAGACCTCATGCAATCTTGAGCCAAAAAATCATTTCATAACACAGAGGGACTATCATGGATGGAAAGTAAAGGAACCATACCTAGAAAAATCGCTTGAGGGAAGAGTTGGACTGTATTTTCCTTTCTAAACCAGATATCGTGGAGCCTCCACAACCACCAGAGCCAAAAAACCAAATGCAACTATGGCTAGGGTGATGGGGTCGAGGGTTGTTTGAGTGACGTGCATTAAATGAACATCGCTTCCTCCCCCATCCCTATTCAATTTAACATACAAGCCAACCCATACACCATAACTTCAACCATTAATTCAAACGACATTCATTGATATATCCAATGTTAGATCCATTGCATAGTGTGCCACCGTAAGTCATGTCAAAACATTAACAACAACCATATTCTATAACGTTACCATATATGCCTCACAAATAATCCTTTAATCAAGTGCAAAAGTCTAGCAGCTAGGTCCATCACCCTTCATTTGTGTCAATCATATATACCTTAAGGTTTGTATATAATCTCTTTTCCTTTTGTTTAAGCCCCCACATCATCACATTATCCTTTTGCATAAGATCATATATAAAATAATTAATCAATGTTTAATGCATAAACATAACACATGTAAAAAATGATACTTTTATCCATAGTACTTCCATGAGTCGCAAGTGACCATCAAAACCATCTAGCAATAACACATTCGACCAACCATCTTATGTTTCCATGACGAATAAAACCATGACTTGCATTGTCAACTGTAGAAGACTGTGTCAGTATCATTATAACAACAAACAAAAATATAGGCATAACACATCCATCATAGCGCCACTAGTCTACAATGGGGTCCCACCTACTAGTTTATTATTATTATTATAAATAAGTAATAGAGCTTGGCAATCATTTGCAAGCAATATTCATCGTTGTGATTTTAAGCATCAACGAGACTAAGCATTAGATAGAAATGTCAAACTAAGTATAAGATAAAAATGTTATGATTTGTTAAAAGTTCAAATTTTCATGAATCATAGACTCGACTCTAAGTCGATTATGTTATAACTAATAAAAGTCGATTCTATTATAACTAATAAAAATAATAGCTTTGTATACATGTCAACCATATAGAGATAATTGTGCAAAGGAATGGCTCTTGTAAAGTAATTAAGATGTATACAATGCCTTAAACATTTGAATTTTATACAGTGGATCTTCAAATGAAAGTCAAAGTTAATCAACACCATCCATATTGCAGTGGGAGCAACAAATGATCGCCACTATCTGTGTGGAGGTTTATGTAGGAGCATTTTTGTACATGCATTAGCGTCATTCTTAGTCGGTCCTCAAGGGAGACTAGGTATAACATGTAATTTTTTTAATTCAGTATTTTGAAAATCTTTTCTCAGTTTAATAATACTTCATCACTAAATTATTATTTTTTCTATTACTTTAAATAATGTGTGTCTGTGAACCAGAAATATTGCATTGTCTTGTCTTGTTCATAGATTTTTCAGTACAATGTCATGTAAAAACTTCAACTTGTTGTTAATGGAAGCTTTATCATTAGGATAATGCAATGTATAACAATGCTGAATTCTTTGTCTTTAATATATGATTGTACATTTTTATGTATGAAGTAAATAATTCAATTAATAAATTAATTGTTTATGAGTGTAATACATAATTAATTTTTTATTTTAATATTTGAATAAATTAAATGAAAAGAAATTTGTAGCTATAGTTAGTTATCTTATAATAATGGTAGGAGGACAATTTGTGATTATTACATGTGAATGTAGATTGTGATATGCATTTACCAAGGCGACTAGGGTTCATCTTGTTGGGATAGGAAAATAATCACAAAGAAGAATACAAGATTTGAAAGCAGTGGTGGTTTCTAAAGACATTGTTGCACTAGAGCACATATGATCTTCATGATCCAATGATGATAGACCGATCTAAGGGACCATATATAAATAAGATTGGTCATGGACCAAACCAAACAACCATGAATCACATCGGTTGTATCTATCCATAAAATGTGGATCTGAAATCCGAATGTGGACACGTTCAACCATTAGTTCAATTAGTAGTCGAACCCAAAGAATGTTCAACTCCCTTAATCCAACAAGGTGATGTTTACCAAGGAACCCAATGTTCCAACACCCTCCCTCCCCTGTAAACTCAGCTTGGAGGAAAACAAACTACATAGCACACAACTTTCCCCCCTTAATTTGTTCCAACTGCAAAATATGATCAAACATGTTACAACAACACTCCTGAAGAATTTCGAAAATTGTCACCATCAATGTTGATCAATGCAAAGAGGCAGTCATCCAATGCAAAACTGGTTGAAAAAAATGTTTTCCAAAACACAGTCCTAGACGGTCAGTTGACTAGACAAGAAAACAACACAAGCTAGTCAACTAGAAAAGAAACATATCATTATAATCAATCTTTGTCAATCCAAACAATCTTTATATCAAGTACAATAAGTAGTAGTACATCTCCCAACAACACAGTCAAACATGGTTCGATCGGTCGTAACAAGTCTGAGTCGATTGAATAAGAGACAGTTGAATCAACAAGAAGACATAAATTTGGTATGTATATCAACAACTTCAATTACTCCCCCCCCTAAATACAACTGAGGGGGGTCGATAAGTTTCAACAATATGTATCATTGGAAAATACCAGTCAATGAATAACAACTAGTCAAAGCTCATGTCGACAAATACTAGTCGAACCTCTAGTCGACTAATACCCCAGTCAAAACTCATTCGACTATCATCATTGGTCTAACCGTAGTCAGCCACTTCCAAATAAATCATCAATAAGTAAGAGGAACGATGCACAACTCTATAGCTGATGATACACATCAATATGAAGTCCTCAAACATTTGGTCAAATTATTCCACGACCATCCATCAATCCAACCACAATCTATCCTAGTAGTCAACATTGGTCCATGATTCTTTCTTCCACATCTATGCTACAAATATATGAAAACATGATTGTCATTCCTTCGGTGTGTATGTTGAGGATGATGATAGGGCACATATTTATGTGTTGGCTGATAAAAGGAAGTAGGATCAAGATCCGGTTCATTTACAGGTGTAGAACAACCTGACATATCAACAACAATGTCATCTGCAACAATATTTTCAAATTATGGCATGTGAGGAACATGAAACTCATCAATCTACTAAGCATAATCAACAATAGGTTTTTGTTCTAGCAAACTAGACTAAGCTCCACCTGCAAAAAATAAAACTTCCCTGAGTGCAGTGAGGCTAGGTGTAGGTAGGGAGGAAACAACAACATCATATCCAATACCTATTCGAGGTGAATTCATCATAGGTGTATTAATAGGAACAATACTACCATGTCTATTCTTCCCAAGTCCTCCTCTAGTATATCCCATCTTTCTCAGCAGTCGAGACCCAATACCTATATTGTGTTTTTCAAAGCTAGGAGAAAAAACACAATCGTTAGTCTTCTTACAAACATTTGGACTATAATCAAAAGTATCAAGGGTGGAATAAGGAATAGGTGAGATTGGAAGCTCAACAACAACGGTCTTCTTCTCAACATTCTACAGTCGGTGGAATTCTTCTTCAAGGTTTAGTTTGCAGTCCTACAAGCCATGAATAATCTCATCCTCCTCAATCAACTGCAACAATAAGGAATCATAATTTTTTTTTAAAGTTTTATATCCATCAAGTAGGTGATTGTTATTAGCTTAAAGAGGACCAGCTTCTTCACGAACATCACCAACAAAGGCCTGCAGGTGGGAAACTTCACAAGTCAGCTGGGTATTAGTTTACGTTAGCTGGTAGATATCCATTTCCAATGAAACAATTTATGAATGAGGGAGATATTTAACTTCTTCCTACGGATATTCAATAAGGCATTTCTTATCCCCAAATTCATCTAAAAGATCCTGGAAAATAGTCTCCATGGTGCTCTCCAAGATAGAAACCTTTCAGGAATTCTCAGTCGTAGCAGTCTGAAACATGACACCTTCAGTATTCAATTGTTTCTTTAGTCCTGCATTCTCTACTTGCAACAAGGAAATGATATAATTTAATGTAATGACTTCTTGACCAAGATAATCAACAACTTTCTGCTCACAAAATGCCTACAATATTTTATCCATTTTAATAAATTATTCGTATTGCAACATGTCAGCAATTGAACTTAAAGAGGAGTATCAACAACATGGACACAAGAATATAGCTTCCATCAATGTCACAGTGAGTGTGCGAAGAAATCAAAAAATTCTCATGCTACAATATCACCAGTCGACTAAGTCATTGATATATCAATAGAAAATAACAATAACAAGGGTATTTGATGGGCTCAATTGACCATATGCTAAGAAGCTTAGTCAATACATGAATATATTTGTTATGACCCAAGGGGGAATATATGGGGGTTAAATGTATATTATATGACCCCAAAGGGGAGCATATATGGGGATAATTGTAAATGTGATGTGTAAATTTATATATAATAGGCTCGACCTAATAGTAAAGGGGCCTCATGTGTAGGTGTCAGTAGGTATATATAGAGATCATGTATCCATTATTGAGGAGATGTGAACTGTGATGTATGAATGTATTTGGTTATTTGGAGGACGTTCTCCTATTCTTTAAGGATTTATTGTGTACACATTATCTCTCTTATCTATCTTGGAGTTGTGCTCCATGATCATATTGTTGTACACAGTGTGTACTTCTAGTTATGTTATGATATTTTAAGCATTTGGTACATTACACTATCACAAGGATACCTTCAAAAACTTCATCGAAGCATACTACCATGTCCAAAATATATCAAAAATCGTGAAAGGTGATTGGAATAAGGAAAACAAAGAGTGTGTCGATCACAATGAACAATTAAACCTCAATGAGTATGCTAATCATGAGAGCAAGTAAATTTTCAACCTTGCAAAAAAGGAATTGAACCCAATGCACAATTAATGCATCATTTACTTGAGGAGCCAAAATGCGCCACTTGGTTGTTTAGTCAGATCATTGGTCGGATCTACCAGTCGAGCCACCAGTCTGTCAACTTGATTACTTGGTAGGATCGTTGTTCAGTCTGTCGAATTTCCTTCAGCCAACACATCTATAGTCGAGTTGGACTCTTTTCCAGTCAAGGGCAAGCAAAATCAAGTCCCTTGTCGAGCCACACCACTCGATATCTTAACAGACAAAATAGTATGTCAGTCGATAATAAGAGGTAGGTTGGATCTCCTTTCTAGTCAACAACAAAGGGATAGGGTATCCACACATGCAACTAGTCGACAAATATTCTTGGTAGATCGATGATTTGATCCACCAGTTGACAAATATTATGGGCAGATCAATGAGTTGATCCACTAATCGAGAAATATTCTAGTCAATGAGATCAACTTATGGTAAAGGGAGGTCGAATCAACGTCCAAGCAATATCTAGTCAAGTTGGCTCCAAGGTCGAAGGGAATGCAAAATAAAATAGGAAGCATGCAATCAATTGATCGACTCACAATCAAGCCACTAAGAGACCACAAGATTAGTCAATTGTCCAAAAAAGGGGCTTTAGACGATATTCTAGGGACATCAATGCAATAGCTTGATTAACCCAAGAGAGATTCCAGTGGGCATATGCATTCAATCGACAACCATCAAGATTCAATTCCCAGTTCAAAAAATCAGCTCACCCAACCAACAAACAAAAAAATTTGAGTCTCTTAATTGTCGAGAAAGCAAACTCTGGTCAATTTACCAATATAAACCTTATCCAAGTTTTAAGAAACTCCAATACCATGGTCAACTCCCTTAATCCAACAAGGTGAGGTTCACCAAGGAACCCAATGTTCCAACACATCCACATGTTTGTTAGCAAGCGTTAGGGTTTCCACCACCTATTGGACATGCCCAGCTAGGTCAAGGGTTCGACCATGTCTAAAGCCATAACATTGTGCCCAAAGAGTACATACTTTTGTTGTTGAATTTTCCCTCCTTCCAGATTGAGAAAACAAGCAATATTCAAGCCCAAAATCTTGGCCGACCAGAAAAACCAAGGCCACATCCAAGAATAAGAGAGAAAATAGAGTACATTTATGGGATCGGGTGACGTCCCTCCCACTCATTGGAGAATTAGAAATCCAATAGTTAATATGAGAACATTGCTTTTCAAACAAATGTTTACTCAATAAACCAGTTATAGTTTTGTTAATGAATGAAACTAGATCAATCAACCCAGACAAGAGTTGAATCTTTCATAGACCATCACTAGGAATTAATCCCCATAGTAATCAAAGACAAGAATACTGGGGTAGGATGTCTCAAGGTATGTGTGGATTTCTAGGGCTTGTATGCAACTTAGAGAGAATCGAACAAAGCAAACGAAGGTAGGATGTAGGAATATGGGGATGGGAGGAATCAAATCTTACTGGGGAATGGGATGGTATATAATAATACTTGTTTGAGTGTGGCTATGTAAGTATCATAGAGAACAATATTGTAGACTAAGCCACTGGTGTTGTAGTAGCTAGGGTTTCAAAATAGCAGAAATCATAACAGAGACGAATGGAGGCCATGTTGAGTGGGAGAGGGAGACAACATAGCCACTAATCATTCCCACCCACAATCGATGTGTATCCATTTGTTGGGAGATAATAAATCAAGACTCAAGACTTGGTTTTGATCCTGACACCCTAAATGCGAGAGCTAGGCGACGAGAGGTTCAAAGGGACAAATTTCACTTTTCTACCTAAAGATGCACCAAACTTACTTTTTGGAGAATTATCAATCTACTTCTTGTTGTTGCAAGAGCCATTATTGAATATATATTTGTGTGATATAGGGTAAGGTTTTACCTTGATGGAACTATGCTTCATTGATTGTTTGACATGAATCCCTGAGAAATATTCAGGGTGAAAATAAGGTGATCTTACAGTGTTGCCCAACCCACATTGAGTCGTTTATCTACACCTCCAGTACCTCAAAATTACTCATATTTTGACGAGCTAGCCAGATAAAGAAGGGGATGTACAACAAAGAGAAGGTCACCCAAGCCCTATACACACAACATAAGACTCTGGGAATTTGCAAATAAGACTCTTGTGTATTTTATTATGTCATAGATTGTTCTTATTATACCTAAAGACACGATAAGTTTGTAAATTTTTAAACACCCGTTATTTGTATAGATGAAACTTCGCTAATTAATCTTTTAATGATGAATAATATTGTGAATATCAAGGGTTACAAAGCTTCTCCTTAGATATAATATTAGTGACTGACATGCTTGGGTTGAGATATTAGACTCTCATTAAGGAATTTGGATCAGTCGCTTACTCTCTAATGGAAGAAACTGTAATGGGATCTTGCATAGGGACTTTATGCGTAGGAAATTGTTAAATGTCAGAAAGTGAAACAACCTCCTCCCTTGCAAAGAACCCAATCAATAGCGAGTTGGAACAACACCTAAAGGAGTTACAGAAGCTACGGGAAGAAGTAAATAGTGAAAAGGTAACAAAATTATGAGAAACTTAATAGCACTTGAAGATATTGTTTATAGGAAATATCCTACTAACAAATAAAAAGTGTTTGCACCTCTTGTTTCTTTAGAGCTTTTCAATCTTGTAGGTAGAAGGGGGAGCAGAGGCAGAAGCGACAATAGAGTCGGGAAACTGAGAAGAATCACTTATGTTGTTCATATGTTGTAATAACATCATTGACTTCATGGAAATCTTGTGACTATGGTGAACATCGAGCCATTAATAATGGTATTGTGATTTGCATGGTGGTGTATGTGGAAACTAAAGAGAAACGGGGCTATCGACTATACATAGACAAACCAACTGAGAAAACATTTAATGTTTAAGAACTAATGCCAACCTCGAGAGATAACATTAGTTTATTTAGCGCACAAAGTCTCTCAATCATGTGAAAACAATTAAAACTTATCCTAAGTCTCCCTCATTATGAGACCAAATAAGACCTCAAAATTAAAATCTCGGATAAAAAAAATAAACGAAAGTGAGGAATTGTACAATTTTTTGAAACTTTGGCTTAAAACAATAAAATATCATCGGTTTATGTGCCAAACTAATATAAAAAATCCAAATCGATTACTATAGTCCCTGCAACCCAAAGGGCATGGACTAACAAGACATGCTTTTGTTTGTGTGCTTTTCTCCTTGAAATTGAGATGTCTCAAGGTATTGAAAGTGTAGAGCCAAAGTCAAATTACCAATTATTGGATGTGTACCATGTAAAAGATGTGCCATGACACTTTGCATAGTGTGCCTAAAAGATAAAGTCAAGTGACCAATTATTGAATGTGCATGATGTGGCATGAAAGGATATACTTAAAATGTGCTTTGAAATACACTTCATATCGTGTCTAAGCA
Organism: Picea engelmannii; assembly: GCA_009831015.1. Taxonomy (NCBI): domain Eukaryota; kingdom Viridiplantae; phylum Streptophyta; class Pinopsida; order Pinales; family Pinaceae; genus Picea; species Picea engelmannii. The sequence goes on from ML842004.1 coordinate 14,349, forward strand.
ATATTGTAATTTTATGGTGCAAATAATAATTTTAGAGAATTATGGTCTAGAATTAAATTAGCAATTTTTTTTATGGTGCAAATAATATCATTAAAATAAGTTATATGTTAAAATGTAAATGTAATATGCAATATGTTTATTTGAAAATAGACAATATGTGTGAGATGATCCATTTAAATTTGTTTGAAGAATGTGTGGCTACTAACAATTTCTACTCTCCATAGAATATTGATATTGTGTAAAGCATTATGGAATCCACCAACCTTGAATGTGGTACTAAACTAGGCACAATTGTCTAGATTATGGTAGCCTTGTTTCATGAATTTTCAACAAGGTTGTTATAAATTGAACATGAGTTCTCAATTGTTGGTAGATGCCATCGATATGATTATTTGTTATAAAGAGTTCGAATAGCATGGGAATACATCCATATATAATATAATCGAATGTGGATGGGTATCTGAGTAAGGCTATCAAAATGACCAAAGGAATTATTCAAATTCCATGAAGGACTTGACTATATCTTGGGGATGGAATTGTAGTTCGAAAAGAACACTATGAGTTCTTGTTCCATTTGAACAATTTTTTAGGAGGATAGAAAGAATGATACTAAATCCATTAATTTTTTAGGAGCTTTGGTTTTGTTGCACCTGTAAAGTTTAGATGGGGTGTCTAGGTTATCACTGCCATTGTCGAATGTATACATCAAAACAAGGGTGGAAGAGTGTGGGATATAGAATTTTTCATATCCCTTTGATGGAATTTAATAAAAAAACTTGGTAACAAACTCCATTCATGTCAGTGTGATATTTTCCACTATTTGACTGCATTGTGATAATCGTTAAGAGACTTATCATGTTCACAACCAAGAGACCATTAGTTGGCCATAAAATTCATAGGTTTATGACCAAATCATATATTCATTTAAAAAAAAATAGAATCGAATGAATCTATACAAACACATAATTACAGAGGTAAAAGAAGTCATTTTCACTATTAAGGAAATGAAAGGCAGTGCAATCCTTTGTGCACACCCTCTCTTTTGTAGATTATTTATTAATTAAACAAATTGAAATAGTGTCATAAACACGTTGTTGATGAGTGAATTAGTGGCCACATTCACCCAACACAAACACACACAATTCCCTTGATGATCATGTCAACTGACTAATTTCAACCTCAAAACTAGACAACACAACATGATGACTTTTGAGTGTTTTCAACTTAATTCATCCTCCTTGTTATTCTCCCTTTTTGGAAAAGTACATGTAATCCTCCTCACTAAAAAATTCAAGTAGGTGCACCACAAGATTGTCCATATCCACCATGCATATGTTTTCTCTTTGCTCTTCTCTCCATTCTAACACAAGTCTTGTATCTTTTCTTAGGCTAGGATGCAATCTCATTGAACAATAGTATCTCATTGGGTACAAAAAATAAGAGAGGTAGTGGAAGGGGTTCACAATAGTAGAATGAAGCAATGTAGAACCATTCATATGTGAATGCTCCCTTGCAAAAATTGTAAACACGTCATCAACATGATATAAATTGAGAGTCGATATGTTAAAATTGATGTCTATACTCTTGTAACAATGATAAAGTAAATTGTTGTCTATGTGGAAATAACCTCTTTGAAGTTAGGGTTGCTAGTGTCAATGCCACCACCCCTAGCAATGTAAAAGTGCTTGGTGTTGTAGAAATTCATCCAAAAGGATTACGAAAGGGGTAGGATCAAGAAAAAATGACATTCTTGGCACTCACCCATGAGTCCACCATGTTTCTTTGGCTACTGATCACCCCTCATATCAAGCTAGAGTAGAATTTTAACAAATGAATTGAATATGTCGGAGACATTACACACTCACCTAGTAATTATTTTTCCTAAGTTTGCTAGGATGATGTTGAGGGTGTTATCCATAGATGAGAATATTCTCTCCTGAGAATATTCCCTACCAAAATAAGGCGCTTTCACCAAAATAGGGGGGATTCACTAAAACAGGGCACCAACCCTCTTCAATTTTGACTTAATTACACTTCAGTTAGACTAGTGGAGTAAACTCATGCATGGAAACCTTGGTTTTATCACCAACAATTGCATGTTCACCTTGGTATCCTATCTATGAGGGAACATATCAAATGCAAGTGGTCAAGAGGGAACATAGCATGTGCATGCATGTGTTTCTCTCACCTCCACACATGTGACTCAGTTAACTGATGATTTCATGGAACAATTAACTAGGAATGGGTGGCATATCACTCTAGTTTCTATCAGTGAGTGTCCAAATCTTTGTATATCACTACTATGGAACATTTACTTAGACATGTAGAATATATCATGTGTATTATTCATTATACCATTCTATTAATACAATTCATTATTCTTTCTCTCATTCTTGTCTCTCTATCTTTGTTTTCTTTTGCAAGCTTTGTGTGAATTTCTACTAGCTAGGTTCTCTGTGTAGGTTTCACTGTAACTTCACATGGTACCAGATCCCACAATTTGCTAGGAGAAAGGTGCACATACACTTATTTGTAGGTACAAGAGATTGTAGCAGGCAAAAAGAATGGAATTTACATCCACGGTTCTTTTTATGCCACACAATTATTTCAAGTGGAAGCTAAAGATTATACTTTAGATGAGAGGTAGATGCTTGCATCGAATAAAAATGGGTACAAATATTCAACCAATATTAGAAATTAAGAAATCCAAGTACTTAAACCGCATGGATGAGGCCTTCGATCTCAGTTGCATGTCAATGTCTCCCAAGTTATTGTTTCATATTAAATCTTGTGCTTCTCCAAACAAGATTTGGACCACTCTAGAAGGTCTATTTGGAAAAAAAGAAAATATGAGAGACCACATGCTCAATATTGAGTTGAATTCATTAGATCCGAGAATATTTTATAATATCCATGACTTCTTCATGAATTTCAAGTCCCTTCTTCTTTAGCTAAAGGCATGCGGTGTTGACAAATCTACGTAAGAGAAATAGATGATCCTTGCCATTTTGTCAAAACTTGGTATGGATTATGCAGTCTGTCTCAACATTCCATACAATGAGGTTCACATTGGGAGCAACCTGGAAAATTCCATCACTAAATTAGTCCATTGAGTCCCTATTGCATGAGAAAGACAAGCTCATCAAAATGGGAGCAATCAAGAGCTCCAAAGCACATGCACTTTTTGTGCATGAGAGTAGCAGCAACAACAAATCCAATTCGAAGACCAAACATAAAGGGAAATGGAAGAAGGATCACGAGCAAAGAAAGGAGGGCAACTTCAATCCCTCTGATGACTCCTCTAGATCCAAAGGTAGAAAGGGAAAGCAAGGAAAGACAAAGTGTGGTTTTTTTAATCGTGACTACCAGAATCATCATGCATGTAGAAGACATTAGACCTCATGGCTCGGACACTCCAGCAGGACAACCTCAGGGACTGTATTCTTGAGAATTCCAAGAAGAATCCAGGAGACAAAGCACAACATAAAATTGGTAATTCTCATGCTTTGATTTCTATTCATTCTTCTCCTGATGCATGGATCCTAGATTCAAAGGCATCTCATCACACAAAATCCATAAAATATATTTTATCATCTTTAACTGCATTAACGAGTCCTCCCATTCTCATGGTTGATGATACTCTTGTGGAGGTCACGGGACAAGGGAGAGTAGAGCTCCAACATGGAATTTTCGAGAATTTCTTCCATGTTCTAAAACTTTCCATGAGTCTACTCTCTTTTTATCAGATAACATATATAGGAATAGGAAAAAAGGTGAAATTCACACTAGATTATGTGACCATATATGAAATGCATGGCAACTCCAAGATTGTTGTTGGCGAGGTAAATCACCAACCTCGATTGTATTCATTTTCCGAGTTTCTTGCTAAATATGAACCTGCATTGCTACTAACTAATGCTGAAGACAATAGTAGACTCTAGCGCATGGGATTTGGTCATCAAAATTTCAGGTATATGTGACAAATCTGAAAATAAGGAATGGTCAAAGGCTTTCCTGACATACACTTTTCTGAAGGAGTTTGTCAAGGATACATTCTTGGAAAACATCCTCAAGATAAGTTTGAGAAAGGGAAGACTTGGAGGGCCTTCTCTCCCTTGGAGTTTGTTCATAGTGACCTTATGGGTCCTTTTCCTGGTCCTTCCAGCAACAAGGTGAGGTACATGTTGAAATTCATTGATTATTACTCAAAACACACTTGGGTATACTTTCTCAGGAAGAATTCTGAAGTTTTTGAGCATCTCAAAGACTTCAAAGTGCATGCAGAGACATATTTTGAGAAGAAGATCAAATCCCTTTGCACATATAATGGGGGGGAGTATGTAAACAAGGATGTACATCATCTATGTGATGAGGCATGAATACAACTACAACACACAGTTCCTTACACTCTGTAGAAAAATGGGGTAGCTGAGAGAAAGAATCGATCTCTCAAAGAGATGGTGAGTTTCATGCTACATGCAAAGTCCCTAACCTCCAAGATTTGGGTTGAAGCATTTAACTGTGCTAACTACATACATAATACATCTCCTCACATATATGTGAATGATAGGACACCTATTGAGTCCTAGAGCAATATCAAACCAAAAGTCACCCACTTCCAAATATTTGAATCATGTGCATGGGCTGACGTACCATCTAAAAAGAGGAAGGAATTAGATATTCAGAGGAATACATGCATATTCTTTGGATATACCGAGGGTGAGAAGGGTTACAAGTTGATTGATCCCTCAATGGACAAGTTCCTCATTGAGTGAATTTTCCATTTTGAGGAAATTCCCATGCATGCACTCGGAGGAGCCACATGAAGACACTTTTGTACTTCTGCCTATACTAGGCATATGAGATGATGAGTCCACCTATTCAGATCATAGTTAAGATATGATTTCTAAATCACATTCAGAGATGATCAACATGCATATGTCTAACCACCTCAGATTCCCAAATGGGAACAATACACTCTAAATGCAACAAGCGAACTTGTGGGGGGTCCAGCGAATCCGAGTATGAGATCCCAATTTGAGGAGACACCTCATGCATTTAGAGATACAAAACATGTGATTCTCATGCATTGCTACATGGCCCTAGCCTCAAACCCTCTGACTTATGCAGAGGTTGAAGGGAATCCCTTATGGGAAGTGTTGACGTCAAGGGACTAGAGAGTCCCCAACACCAACATTTCAACCTCTCGTGGGGCTAGGAAGGAAGAGACATGAATATCACCCTAAGCTTAAAGCCCCGAACAAGAAGACACATTAAACTTCAGGCTAAATCTTCTCTAACCTATAGTCCAAGCACGAGTCCTTTCTCCTTATATTTTACTTTTTAACAATATTTGTTTTTATACGATTTATAATTTTATTGTTTTTATGTGGGAGTTTATACAATTGAAATAACAAAATTTATTTTACTAAAGAAAACGCAACAATAAAATTAAAAATGAAAATTTTTTTGTTTTATATTTATTTCAACAAAAAGTAGCTAAAGCAAAACTAATCAAAAGTTATAGAAAATTAATACCCATGTAATTAATTAAAAGAGTAATTTAATAAACAAGAAATTGATTTAATAACTATTAAAAAATTAATTATGAAACTTTAATTATAAAATAGTGTAAAGGATTGGTATTTTAATAACTTTTGTTTTTAGTTAAAACAAGATGAACTAAAAAAAACTAAACAAATGAATATCAAAGGATAACAAAAGTTAGTACCAAAAAGATAAAATGAAAGGAAATTATATACATAGTGTTACAATAGTCACAGTTTATTCTTTTCTTTAGAATTATTTTATTTTATTTTTGAATTCAAGGTATTGAATTAATAAGGATGGAGAAAATTAATTTTTAATAGAAAAAAAAATAAGAAATAGATTTAAAGTTTAAGGATTTTGATTTCAAGTTAAAATTTTGGTGTTTTGGTATTATAAATTTTTGGGTAGATTTGGGTCAGGTATATGGTCTTTAGCCATTCTAGAATAAGGTTACAATAGAAAGACCAAGAGAGAAAAGAAAGAAGAAAGCTTAGACAAAATGCGAAGGAGCTGGTGGTGATAACACAAGAAGAGGACCTGCACATCAGAAACTGATTAGCGCTGAAATCAAATCAGGGTTAAATACAACAAACTGACAAGAAAACATTTCACCTTATATAAAACAAGCAAAGCTTATCCTCGCTTCGTCTATTCGCTACTTCGCAAAACCCCCTACTACCGACAATCCCATCAATTTATGTTGAAAGAGAGGATGGATGATAAATTTAAATTAAAAACCTCAATGCTCCAAGCATACCTTGGAGTTTTCTCTTGAAAAATTTCCTCTCAATTTCCCCTGAATTTTTCCTTTTCTTAGCTGGTTGTGCGTTGCTTCTTTTATAACATCAGATGGACAGTTTGAGTAGTTTGAACAATTAGGGTCGATCTGGATAAACAGATTGAAGCAAACAACTTGATATTTTTTCATTGTTTTTAAATAATAAATCTCATTATCCATATGTCGGTTTGTGTATTGGAGGTATAGTGAATGAACTTGTTAAAATACTATTAATTTAAATGTGAATATGTGCTACTTGAATCAACTAGATTTGATCCAGGCGGGCAGTTGTAATGTGCGTTAGCTTTAGTATCAAGGCGACAGATACCATTCCCACAGATCCCAGCAATACTACTGGGATCCAGAAATGCAACCCAATCCACAATCCATCTAGAATTGACATTATCATCCCATCTGTACAATCTCAAATTGCCATCATGTTCGAGAGTGATCCGCCTCAACGCTCGACCATCCTCAGCCAAACTATTGTTGTTATGATAAATATATACTAACTCCTTGAAGAGCTCACCATAGCTCATGCTAAAACTTCCAGACAGATTGAGGAAAGCAACCACAGAACCGGTCACGTTGCATATCTTGGGCCCTGACCAATAAGAATAATTGGAAAATTCATAAGGGATATTGTAATTCAATGCAATCTTCAGACATTCTGGTTCTTTCATCATTTTGAGAAAGTAACGGCCTCTAGATACATATGTAGAAGAATTCCAGTTGGTGAGGTTTAAAGATTGTGTCAATTCTTGTTCTGGTAGTAGTGTGTCTGTTGAAGATGCTAAACTTTGCCAAACAATGTTTCTTGCAGCTCTGCAAGTTTTCGCTGGTGATCCTTTTCCAAACAAAACCTTAAAAGAGAACCAACACAAACCTCTACAAATACATCGTTGACTTTATCTAGCAGATTAACTAGTCGAGGCATCATCTTGGCCTGCAATAACAATGATGATACCTGCTTATCTGCTGGAGGAAAATTAGACAAAATAGATGCAGCGACAGCATGATCTGATTCATCATAACCATCTTTGAGCATATCCACAATGACGTTCAAGCTTCCTGGTTGTTCTTTTAGAGCTGAACAAGCATCAACTCCGAATGTACTTGATAGAAAACTAAACAGCTGCACTGCTCGTTCTCTGACCTTCTGATCTGCAGCTATCACCCACAGATCTATGAGCATTTTCTTTCATCTTTGTTTTTACAGTTGTGCTTATTTTCTCTCCATTTGCTAATCTTATCATCCCCTGCAATAGATAGTAATGAACATCTGGTGGTGTGATACGCCCCATTTGAGACATGAATGTTGAAAATAGCTCTTCCAGATGTGCTGTTTTCTTCATAGCCCTCTACAGTGTTGTTAAATACGTTGGAAAGCACATGTGCAGCACCTGTTTTGCTTGGTTCTGAAGATCTTGTACAGTTAAGTATCCGTATACCTCCAATGTTCTTCAACTATTTTTCTTATAGACAAGACAGATGCGAGACTTTCCTGAAGATTCTTCAAAGTTAATATAGGAGCATCTGCATGCTTTTCTCCAGCCACCTTTTCTTCATAACCAACATGAGCATTGTACATACAATGTGTTGAACGGCCGAGATCTCATGGTTCATTTGAGCAAAACTCGTTGCGCAAGCTTTCTTCATATTTCTTGAAGACTCGGAAAAATGAGGATAACCGATGCCTACAATGTATTTTCACTATTTTCACTCATACATCCATGATGCTCACTTAAAGCATATGGGCTTTATGCTTTCCATGCGTAAAAGATACGAGGAAATTGTTTGTTCAATATCATGGTAAACTCAACCCATAAAAATATGTCTTGCATCAAGTCATTTAATTCACTTGATATCACTTGGTGACTCTCATATAAAGTAATAATCCATTTTTTATGAATAAAGTAAAGATCCTTTATCTTAATAATATAGTCATTTAATTCACTTGATATCACTCGGTGACTCTCACATAAAGTAATTAATCCATTTTTTTATGAATAAAGAAAAGATCATTTATTTTAATAAAGGTGCCATGTGAAAAAGGTATGGAAGATATGACATACTTGCTTTTGGAATGGTATAGATTAAAGTCATGAAATAATAATATCAATGAATTGAAAGTCGCAAGCAAAATCTTTGGAGAGTGAATCATGTAGATTTAAGAAAATAGTGTATTTGTTAAAATAGTATGGTTTTGACATACTTTTTAATTCATCACTCCTTTTCCTTTTTATTTGAAGGTTATGTGGGTAAAGAGAAGTACATAATAGTTAAGGTTGATATGCAACGAAGGTTGATATGCAACGCTTCAAAATATTCAACACTAATATCTTATTTATAAGTGGAAAAAGGAATATGAGAAGTGAGAGAGAGTCTAAAATATATAATGCAATGTACAAAATATGAGTGTAAACAATGCGACGAGTGGGAAAAGAGTCATGTTTAGTAATGGGTCAAGTGCCACGATAAATTTTCCAAGCGCCAATCTTTAACGTGAGTAAGAGAAACTTTGTGCAAGTAGTGTGATTCAAGGGGGAGCCTGGCAATGCTTTGTCAGCTAAGTACTGTTGACCGAAATCATCGTCAACAATTGCCAACCAACAGATGTGTGTCGCTTACAGTGGCGTGCAATCTTGAAATAATAAACTTGTGATCCTTAATTCTCTTAAGGAAAGGGGAAGTGAAGGGTAATGATAGGATTAAGGGCAACTCAAGGTAAGACATGAAGAGGTCGATAGGGTTATGTGGACCAAGTTATACAACAGGGGGAGACACGATGAAGGTCAAGGGATTCATGGATCGAGACTTCATGGAATAACTCATGGAAAGTGGTAAGTATGAGGGGGTTTGGTCCTGTTGTATAACCCGAAGGGACAAACTCTTTGAATCTTGAAAAAATGATTAGAAAGTTGGAAACTATTGTGAATGTGTGTTGAGGGAAAATCCCAAGCTTAACACTGAGCATCCACAATGTGTATGTTGGAGGCGTCTCAGAATGGAGGGGACAAAGAAAGGGAAAGAAAGAAGATGGGGATAATACTGACGACTGTGACGAGCGAGGATGTCTCACTTAGCAAGCGCATAGTAGACAAGCGAGGAATTACGACAAAAGAAGGCGATTTGGTTCCCCTTCAAGCTTGTTATCCACCAAAACAGATTTGGTCAATCAGTTAAAAATATATAGATAGTCTTTAATATCACCAACCATTGCTCCATCACTTCTGACCATCAAAAGGGAAAAAAAGAAAGCAAAAAGAAACGAAAGAAGAATAAAAACAAGAAAATAAACTAAATAATTGTGAGGTCAATGAAAACTAATATACCCTTTCTGTTAATTATTATTATTATTATTATATATATTGTTTATTTATGTACAGAGGAAAAGAAAACATTAGCTTGGACTCAGGTCAGATGAAATTTAGCGTAAAGGAATGTGTCGTTTGCTTTGCATGCAGATCTTATGACCCTGAAAAAATTATACGTGGAAGGACTTCCAACATGCCAACCAACAAATGTGTATGGTGAGAAGAAATGACTAATCAATACCCAAAAGAAACAGTCACCCACCTTTAAGACATGCCAACCAACATATGCTTTACAAGTAATGTTGAAGGTATCAGATTTAGGATTTAGGGTTTGTACATTAAAGGGATGATCCATGAACTCAACAAACAAATTTGTATCATCTCTAGGGACCTTTCTATCGGGAACAAGGTCATCATGATGCAAAGGAGATTCATAATATGGGTTAAAAAACATAGAGATTCTCTTAAAATAGTCATCATCATCGAAGGAGAAAGTGCTCTTAGGAGGGACTTGCCGGCTAGTGTCAAGTTCTCTAACCTCTTTCGCTTGAAATAAAGGATTAACACAATTTTTATACAATTTAGGATCTTGATCGAACTCATGCATGTCTTCAAAAGTGGACTTATCACATGTATCATCAAAGTCATGTTGGTCTGCATCAACTTGTTTCGACCACTCGTTAACATCATCAACAAATAAAAATGTATCGTAAATTGGTTTGACATGATCATCATCGGTTCCTTTATCTGTATAATCAAATTTACCAATGTATGCATGCAGATACAAAGTTTGAAATGATAGATGATCTTGGGATTGGGATTTTCTATACAGTTTAAGAACATTGGTATCTACAATGTGGGAGGTGGATTGATCCTCAAGCATCATGATATAATCATGAAGCTCTTCATATCCAAGCTCTCGACCACAATTAGAAAAGTTATTATAATCAGGCCCTAGGAGAGAGGGCTCCCAAGATATACTCCCAGCATGATTTGAAGATTGAGATTCAAGAAAAAACATGCGATCTTGTAAACTCTTGATGACGGGGATAAAATAAGACAGATCTTTGTGTGAATCGTGAATACCAAAGGAGAAGCATGTTCTACGGATTTTCTCTTCGAAGTCGAGACAAGTGGTTAGAGCTAGCTTTAGGTTTTGAACGTTCTTTTCTTCCAACTCCCATCGATAAAGAGGAGGTAGAAGTTCGTAATAATGCAACAGGAAAGCCAAGTTGGTAGGGTTTATGGACATAGGAATTGAAATATATAACTTGATAAACTTAAGGTTAAATGTAAGAATGCTCTCATTATCCTTCATATGTAACTGATTAAATCTCTTAAGATGCTCGTAAGGATTATCCAAACGCCCAAAGGTAGAAGTAAACCATTAAGAAAGTTCAAACCATGTAGATATGCAATCATTACAGAGGTTGAAAAACAAAGAAGAAGCATCGCCCTGAAGGGAATTCATGAACAAAATCATGAAAATATCATTATCATTTACTCTAAGAATGGTGCAAGCATTCGAAAATGAACGAAGATGTTCAACCACTGTAACAGTTCCATCGCCATGAAAGAGAGGCAAATGGTTCTTGAATTTTTGAGGTAAAGGATTAACCGGGTGAGCGAACTTCAAGGGAGTGGGCACAAACCATGGGGAATTATTTAGGTCTTCTTCAAACTAAAAAATCCCATACTTGCGAATGACTTTCCCAGGGTTATTAGTTGAAACAACAAGGTTACAACCACCAAACAAGCTTCCAATCAGTTGAGACATTGATGCCTGGGAAAGAAAAAAGTAAATTTGAAAGAATTAAAACAAAATTAGGAACAAACCATTGAATGGTCATCCCCAGTATGGTCGCCAAAAATATGTCGACGTCAAGGGACTAGAGAGTCCCCAACACCAACATTTCAACCTCCCATGGGGCTAGGCGGGAAGAGACGGGAATATCACCCTAAGTTTAAAGCCCCAGACAAGAAGACACATTAAACTCTAGGCTAAATCTCCTCTAACCTATAGTCCAACCGTGAGTCCTTTCGCCTTGTATTTTACTTTTTAACAATATTTGTTTTTTATGCAATTTATAATTTTATTGCTTTTATGTGGGAGTTTATACATTTGAAATAACAAAATTTAAATTACTAAGAAAAACGCAACAATAAAATTAAAAATTAAAAGTCTTTTGTTTTGTATTTATTTCAATAAAAAGTATCTAAAGAAAACCTAACCAAAAGTTAGAGAAAGTTAATACCCAAGTGGTTAATTAAAATAATAATTTAATAAACAAGAAATTGATTTAATAATTATTAAAAAATTAATTATAAAACATTAATTATAAAATAGTGTAAAGGATTGGTATTTTAATAACTTTTGTTTTTTTAGTTAAAACAAGATGAACTACAAAAGAAAACTAAACAAATGAATAACAAAGGATAACAAAAGTTAGTACCAAAAAAAACAAAATGAAAGAAAATTATATACAATGTTATAATAATCACATTTTATTGTTTTCTTTTGAATTTGTTTTTTGAATTTAAGGTATTGAATGAATTAATAAGGATGGAGAACATTAAGCTTTAATAGAAAACAAATAAGAAATAGATATAAATCATAAGGATTTTGATCTCAAGTTAAAATTTATCCTCATACAATTTATGGAGTTTTGGTATTACAAATCTTTGCGTAGACTTGGACCAGGTATATGGTCTTTAGCCATGCTAGAGCAAGGTTACAATAGAAATACCAAGAGAGAAAAGAAAGAAGAAAGATTAGCCAAAATGGTATGGAGCGATGGCAGTGATAACACAAGGTGAGGACCTACACATCAGAAACTGATTAGTGCTAAAATCAAATCAGGCTTAAATACAACAAATTGATAAGAAAGCATTTCACCTTATATAAAACCAACAAAGTTTATCCACGCTTCATCCATTCGATGCTTCGCAAGACCCCCTTGTTGTCGACAATCTCGTGAATCCCTACTGAAAGAGAGGATGGATGATAAATTTAAATAAAAAACCTCACTGCTCCAAGCATACCTCTGTTGGAGTTTTCTCTTGAAAAATCTCCTCTCTATTTTTTTCTCCTAAATTTTTCCTTTTTTTAGCTGGTTGTGCACTGCTTCTTTTATAGCATCAGATGGAAAGTTTGAGTAGTTTGAACAGTTAGGGTGGATATGGCTTAACGTATTGAAGCCAACCGCTTAATAGTTTTTCATTTTTTTTAAATAATAAATCTTATTATCCATATGTCGGTTTGTGTCTTGGAGGTATCGTGAATGAACTTGTTAAAATACTATTAATTTAAATGTGAATACGTGCTACTTGAATCAACTGGATTTGATCCAGGTGGGAAGTTGCAATGTGCGTTAGCTTTAGTATCAAAGCGACATATACCATTCCCACAGATCCCGACAATACTACATGGATCCAGAACTGCAACCCAATCCACAATCCATCTAGAATTGACATTAGCATCCCATCTGTACAATCTCAAATTTCCATCATGTTCGAGTGTGATCCGCCTCAACGCTCAACCATCCTCAGCCAAACTATTGTTGTTATGATAAATATATACTAACTCCTTGAAGAGCTCACCATAGCTCATGCTAAAACTTCTAGACACATTAAGGAAAGCAACCACACAACCGATCACGTTGCATATCTTGGGTCCTGACCAATAAGAATAATTGGAAGATTCATAGGGGATATTGTAATTCAATGCAATATTCATACATTTTGGTTCTTTCATTATTTTTAGAGAGTAACAACCTCTATATACATCTGCAGAAGAATTCTAGCTAGTGAGGTTTAAAGATTGTGTCAATTCTTGTTCTGGTAGTAGTGTGTATGTTGGAGATGCTAAATGTTTCCAAACAATGTTTGAATCGGAGTTGTAGAGAACAAAATTGCTTGAATCGTGCATCTCCACAAGTTTTCGCTGGTGATCCTTTTCCAAACAAAACCTTAAAAGAGAACCAACACAAACCTCTACAAATACATCGTTGACTTTCTCTAGCAGATCAACTAGTCGAGGCATCATCTTGGCCTGCAATAACAATGATGATACCTGCTTATCTACTAGAGGAAAATTAGACAAAACAGATGCAACGACAACATGATCTGATTCATCATAACCATCTTTGAGCATATCCATAATGACGTTCAAGATTCTTGGTTGTTCTTTTAGATCTTAACAAACATCAACTCTGAATGTACTTGATAGAAAACTAAACAGTTGCACTACTCGTTCTCTGACCTTCTAATCTGCAACTATCACCCATAGATATATGAGCAACTTAAAGCATTTTTTTCTTTCATTTTTTATTTTTTACAGTTGTGCTTATTTTCTCTCCATTTGCTAATATTATCATCCCCTGCAATAGATAGTAATGAACATCTAGTGGTTTGATACACCCCATTTGAGACATGAATGTTGAAAATAGCTCTTCTGGTTGTGTGTCTCTCTAGTTTTTTTCTTCATATCCCTCTACATTGTTGTTAAATACATTGGAAAGCACACGTGCAACACCCGTTTTGCTTGGTTCTGGAGATCTTGTACAGTTCAGTATCCATATAACTCCAATGTTCTTCAATTATTTTGCTTATAGACAAGACATATGTGAGACTTTCCTAAAGATTCTTCAAAGTTAATATAGGACATGTAATTTTCAAATGGCTCAGCATCCACATGCTTTCCTCAAACCACCTTTTCCTCATAACCAACATGATCATTGTACATACAATGTGTTAAACGAACGAGATCTCATGGTTCCTTTGAGAAAATGAAACTAAAACTCGTTGCACAAGCTTTCTTTATATTTCTTGAAGACTCAGAAAAATGAGGATAACCTATGCCCACAATGTATTTTCACTCATACATCCATGATGCTCACTTAAAGCATATGGGATTTATGCTTTCCATGTGTAAAAGATACGAGGACATTGTTTGTTCAATATCATGTTTAAGTCAACCCATAAAAAAATGTCTTGCATCAATTCATTTAATTCACTTGATATCACTTGGAGACTACCACATAAAGTAATTAATCCATTTTTTTATGAATAAAGTAAAGATCTTTTATTATGCCGAAGGCATATCTTAGGGATAGGTTTTCAAGAAAACCTGTCAATTGGTTGACAGGTTTTTGAAAAACCACCCTTTATCCATCCACCTGTCATCTATCCTTGGGTTATGAATCTCTACTTCCAAGTCAGCGAACAGAACAATGTCAGCAAAAAAAATCAAATTTTATCCCTTTTTTGATTGAGTACAGTATATATCATCTTTAATATATGGTTGCACAATGTATATCACTTTAATGTATGGTTGCACATTGTATATCGCTTACAATTGATTGAGTGAACTGAGCAGTATATAGAACAGAGTCTGACATTCATTAAAGATATTACCTTTCTTCATTCTCTGAGGTCACCGCCTCTGCACTTGTTGCATCGCCTTCTTCACCTCCCTTCTACACCAATGCATAGTTAGTGGATAGAATTAGAATTTGAAACCACTATTCTATCGACACTCAAAGATTTGTTTATGGTTGGGGTCGAATTAGACGACAAACAGATACACAAATTGAGATTGAGGTCAGAATGTTAGGTATTTTAACTAAGACACATACCACAGTCTTCCAACGACACTTTTTTACCTACTGTTTTGTTATCATCCTCTATGACAAGTCGCTAGAGACGCACAATAAATCCCGAATATCCTCTTTGGTTTTTAGAAGCAGGGCCGAGAAAACATCATCCAAGCATTTTGGTATTTTTTCTCGCTGGTTGATTAAGGATCTTGTAATGGCTTTTGGAGAAGAGAAGACCCTGCTACCATAAGAAACGCCTTTGAATCATCAGCTCCATAGAGGAACAATATGTGCCACAGGAGTTGTTGGTTTCATAGGGTCATGGCTCATCATGCATTTTCTTGAGCGGGGATACACTGTTAGAGCAACTGTGTGAGACACAGGTTGGTTTATAATACTTGATTTAATAGTATACGCATCTCAGACTGAGCACTTTCATGGCACTAATTTTGTTTTCATAAGAGAAACAGGTATACTTACAGTAATGGTGTTCATAATTTTCTATTTATATAGGTAAACCCTTGAAGACAAAGCATATGTTGGATCTACCTGGGACGAATGAGAGATTGATGCTCTGGAAGAAGATTTAGATGATGAAGGAAGTTTTGATGTCGTCGTTGATGGGTGTGAGGGCGTTTTCCATGTTTCCACTCCCATGGATTTTGAGTCTGAGGATCCTGAGGTTTGGCTCTCTTTCCTTTGTGCTTCATATGTCTAGAGTCATTTTTTTACTACTTTTTAAGAGCCCTATGTTTTTCTAGTGTTTTTAGCCCTAGTCTATTATACAATTTTTGGATCGTAACTGCAATCAGCAGGCTATATTTTGACTATTAAGTTGGTGTCCATGTATACAGAATGAGATAATTAAGCCGACAATCAATGGGGTTTTGAATGTTATGAAATCGTGTGCAAAAGCCAAGTCTATGAAGCGAGTTGTTTTCACGTCATCTGATGGGACTGTGAATTTTACGGACGATTTTCAAAAACCAGGAAAAGTTTTTTATGAATCATGTTGGACCAATGTGGACCTTTGTAGAAATGTTAAAATGAACGGATGGGTAGGATCATGAATCCTTTCATTTACTTCACCACTATACACAATACACTTCGTTAATATGCCATAATAAATAGTTCCACAGTTGTCAGTCCATTCCATATCTGAAACCCCCCAAAGCCACATATCTTGCCAGGTAAACCCCAAAAGAAAATGGAGAGTTGAGTTTATATAGATAATGGTTGATTGGTTGCGGTTGATATACCATAATAAACAGTAGTCAATCCATTCCTTATTTCAAATTCTCAAAGATACATATCTCATCAGATCAATCACTAAATAAAATGGAGAGTTTATATAGATAATGGTTGGTTGCGGTGAGCATGATTCGTTGTTGTGCCTTACTCTCTTTTATGGGATGTGTTAGGTGGATGGACGTTATCGTATTCCCCTTCTCTTTTTTTGTTGAAATTGATTTTTCAACTATCTTCTTATACTTTTCTACCTAATAAACAAACGGACTAGGATCTTTTTATTTTTCTGGGACCAAGCTACTGGATTGATAGGAGAACTTTCCAATCGATGGTGTTGGAACAAGTCTGTTATCTTTGACATTGTAGGGTTTTGGAATGTCGTAATTTTGTGGTTAGGAGAAAGCAGAGAGACGCGGGTATTATTGAGTTGGCCAAGGGGACGATGGGTCTGGTGGTCGAGTCCCTTGCTCAACAATTTTCTTTTGATGTGGGTGTTCTAGTATTTCTTTATTTTGTTGATCGTCCACCTGGGAAATCTCCATGCAATAAGAGACCACATGTACAATTTCACGGACTGATTAATATCAGTTTGATCCATAACTAGAACTTCAACAATGAGATTTTCATGACAGATCCAAGTTTAATATGTCTGTATTGATAAGGGAATCCATCGGAGCCTGCATCTCTTTCTGCATCTCAACAACCCTACAATCGGAAGATCAAGAAACATTACATATAATCTCTGAAATCAATTTACAAGGAGCTATTGAATCTATTGAAAAAGAAGAGCACATGCAAGCAACCTGCGACCTTGGAAAGAGAACACCAGACCCCTTTATCCATCGGAGCCTGCAGCTCTTTCTGCATCTCAGCATCCCTACAATTGGAAGATCAAGAAACATTGCATATAATCTATTAAATCAATTTACAAGCAGTTATTGATTCCATTGAAAGAGCATAGGAAAGCAATCTACAACCTTGGAAGAGAACGCCATCTCCCTTCCCTATGGGCTCAAAGGTGAGTGATGAGGCAGTCGTCTTCTTGTTTAGTCCAGGCCCCTTTGTTCCATTGAAAGAGCACAGGAAAGAAACCTGTGGACTTGGAAGATAATTCCAACTCCCTTCCCTGTGGGCTCGAAGGTGAGCGATGAGGTGATCATCTTCTTGTTTAGTCCATGCCCCTTTGTTAGTATGAGCTTTCTCACAACACACAAATCTCCCCATCTTTTTAGGGAGAGAAAAATAATGAAGATGCAAAGGGATAGAACCGGTGACCACTCTCAATGGAATACACATCCTTGATGGTGACCATAATGATCCTTATCATAGACACTCCTTGTGTGTGACGGTGTGAAACTCCTGCAACGCTTAACAAGCACTCGGTGACGATTTGGGTGTTTTTAGTTTCATTTGTTTTTCTCTGTCGGGCTTCAAAATTCTTCAAAGAAGGTTCAACAATCATCTCATTAGCTATTGAGTTAATGTGCAATCATTAGCTATTGAGTTAATGTGCAATATTTATATCTGTTGATTCATGTCATGGGTTTTAGTTGGCTTTTTCATGGTAGATATTGTTGTAATTTTGACACCCATTGAAGTGATTTTTTCCTTTATTTTTTTGTGGGTTATGGCAGGATTAGAGGGAGAATTTTATATGCCTATTGTTCATCATATTCTCTGTTGTTTGCATCTTTTTGGATGAGGTTAGTCTTATATATATCTGCTAATTCTTTTTTCTGGTTTCGGATTTATTTATTTTTAAATGTTAAATGGGATGGAAGCCATGTAAATGGTTGTGTCTTCTGTACTTGATTGATGAGCATAGTTGCTTGGTCTTTATGCATAAATATATCACATCATTGAATTTCTTCTTGATCATGTCATATTAGTAAATCCATTGAAATCATAAGTAGATAAACCTTCATAATAAAAAATTGTGAGTAGCCAATGTAGATCTCCCAAGCCAAAACGAGAACATTGTTGCCTAATAAGTGTGTCTTAGCTCAAAACAAAAAAGGAAACTACTTAAGACCTATTTATAAAGTAGTGTAATACGCTACTACCTATAAGATTGGCTTAGCTGAAAACAAAAAAGGAAACTACTTAAGACCTATTTATAAAGTAGTGGAATGCTTCCATCTTCCTTGGCTTTTCAATTTCAAAATTTCTTTAGGTTTAAATATGCTTCTAACTGGTCTCATCTGAGATACTCTTCCCAAACCTCCAACAAATGAGGCTTAGTTAGTATGAACTTGAAAATGATGAATTAAAGTAGACTAGATGGATGATCATGTGTCCATTCATCAAACAGGCTTGCCTCTATTCAAACTTGAAGTTGAAAGATACTATGATATTTCACCATTATATATCTACCTATATATTGAGACTGAACCAATCAAATAAGAAACCAAATTCTTCAGATAATTCGAAGAAAAGACTTTGTTGTGTGCTTAGTGAGCTTGAATTAAGTTATTAAAACTGCATGCATTTCCATTCATCGTAGGCTTCAGGCAGGGCATATCTCTTTTGGGTTTTTCTCTCTATGTAAATGCTTCTGGTACAATTATCGAGGTTTCTCATTTAAATTATCATGTTATGACTTAAAACTCACAAATTGGACATTCCAAATTGGGTAATTATCTTTCACAAGTCCTATTTATTCTACTATTTCCTTTTATAAGCATACATATGTATTAAGAAATATATCATTGGACTTTTCATAAACTTTGGTGACTTTTCTTTCCACTTTGGTTGATTTTACTTCTTGTTTGAGTTGTTTTATATTTTTCTTATCTCATAGTTTTAATCCCTTACATGTTTTGATCATTAAATGCACATAATCCTTGTATTGCATTCAAATCTATTGGATATTCTCCATGGTTGTGTTTCATCCTTCCCTATTTACTATGCTTATAATAATTTATGAGTAAGCATGGTTAATAAGCCAATAGGGTTGCTTATAATAATTTATAAGTAATCTCTTTGCATGCCTTTGGTTGAAAGTCTACATGTTTGAATCATTAAACTATTTGATAAGTTAAGATTTATCTTTGAGATCTGTAGGATGTAGCATGGCTTTCTATGGTATGCAATTGACATGTAACTCACATTAGAGGGCACATCTATTTGATATTGTTCCTCCTCCATGCTAAGGATCCTTTAAAATTTAAGTATGTTACTCTACAACTTTGAGACTATTTCTGAATAAACGTTGACCAAAATCATTATGAATCTATTTATTAATTAACATTCATAAAAATCATTATGTAATATGGGTAGAAGGAAGAGATGAATTCAATGAATGCTACTTCCAGATTTTGGACAACATTATGCCTTATGCCTTCTAATTTCGATATAATTATCATCAACATTTTTTGCTTAGCTTCATCTCCATCACTTGCAGCCAACATCATAAATGATTTCAAGATGTGAGAGAACCTCAAGTTCTACAACCTTGTAAGGATGGGCTGTAAGAATCATAAATACATCACTTGCAGCCAACATTATAAAAGATTTCAAGATGTAAGAGAACCTCAAGGTCTACAACCTTGTAAGGATGGGTTGTAAGAATCATAAATATATTGCAATTAAAATGATCTTATTTGTTGTTAGTCCACTATTTTGATGATAACCTCTTACAATTATTGAAGCTTGTACAATTTGAAAAGAGAGAATGTATATCCCCATAGACTCAAGAGTGTGACATATATTCCAGTAAAAGGGGAAAGGAGAGCACCAAAAATGTGAAAAAAATAATGATACAAGCGTTCAAATGAATATTTTCTATGAGTCTTGGTTCTTTGTATTTGAAAGAGAATAAAGAAAAATTGTTAAAAATAACCTTTCTGCTTCTCCCCCTTCAGTTCATTGTCTTGGAACCCAGGGAAGAGGAGGCTTGAGAAGTTGGATGAATACACTTACCTTTGGAAGGTTTCTTGCGGGGAACACGATAATATTATTTACAAAGTTATGAATTCAAAGTATCTCATTGAAGATGAAAGTAGATAAAATCAAGATTTATATTGACATAAATTTAATATTATCAATTCAGTATTAAAATATAATTTTGAATTATAAAATTTGGATATTAAATTTTATTTTATTTTCATATTTAATAAATTAAAAGTAAATTAAAATAAATATTTATAATAAAGTAAAATTAATATATACAATAAATCAAAACTAATCTACACAAATATTATTATTTAATATTAAAATATAATCTTGAATTTTAAATATGATGAAATTTTAATTTTAATTTATTTTATACAGCACAAAATCTAAGGGTCAAGCCCTATCTAGGCTCCCCTGCCAAGAATATATATATTGACTCAACACACACACACACACACACACACACACA